>CAKNYM010042349.1:55975-98022 GCA_932195095.1 Andricus curvator
GGGGGGGGGGTTGAAATGCGCGAGATAAATGATTAATTTGTTTTCAGAGTAGATGGAGCTATGAATTAAAAATTATTTCAATCAATTTTTTTCTGAAAAGAGATCTTCTCCTTTTTTTTTCCACTTTTTTCGACCTCTATAGTAGCTCAATGGGAAAGGACCCGACCGGCAATCGAAAGTTCTGTTGTTCGATTCCTAGCGGAGCGACAGGGAAGAACTTTTTTCAGAAAAAATTAATTAAAATAATTTTTAATTTATAGCTCCATCTAGTCTGAAAAGACGTTTAAAAGTTCTGTTATTATCCGATCAAAATACAAATTCCTTTTAAAAACATTTATACCGGGAACAGAAAACAAAAATTTTGAATTTCAAAATACACATTTGTTTTTACTTTGAAGATTCCTACAGTACTTCAAAATGTAGTTTCAGCTATGATTGACCTGAAAAGAAAGTAGTATAAATAACTAATTTCAATTTTTTTGCAACTCTGCGTTTCTATAAGTTGCTATACGTTTTGTTTACCGATTTCATTAAATTTTTATTTGATGAAAATAATATACATTGCAGGTGAAAATAATAAGAGAATTAAAATAATACGAGCAAAAGAGTCAAATCTTTAAGCTTAATTTTGCTGCTATTATTTTTATTCTATATCAATTTTTACAAGTGATTTATATAATTTTACGCTGGTATATGACATTTTTTTAGCTTCTAGAGATTATATTTTTAGGTGTCTCCCCCTCCTTCATCAAGTGTTTTCATACTTTGATTTTATATTTTGATTATCTTTTTTAAAAAGATTACGAATTTTCTGCACCATTAATTTAGTAAATAAAAATTTCTAAGTAAGTAATTCTATACCATGATAAAATTCATTTCTGAAAGTTTCTCACCATTATTGACAAAAGAGAACATTTGAGTTGTAAATGATTTCTTAATACTGGGAAATAATTTTTTTCTTAAAATACTAGCTCCCGCATTACATTTTAAAAACTTTTTCACTGTTTCAAAGAGAATAAAAAAAGTCGGTTTCGTTCACCAAAAAATTACTGTTACCTACAATAAAATCTGTGGTCAAATTTTGAATGATTTAGGTTTTATTATAGAGAATCAATTTTTTGTTTAAAGGTATCAAAATATGTCAAAAAAGAAATTGGAAGCTTTGAAGAAATTTTGAAAGATTTTTCAGGCTTCTTTTTTGGCTTTGAAACAACTTTCTGAATTTTTAGGAATTATTCCAGTTAGTTGAGATGATGTTTGACAATTCATCTTCTGTGGTATATAAATTTCATATTTTTTGTTTTTCCATTTTCTTATTATTATTTTGGTTGAAGATTCAACTATTTTGTAGAAAATTCGATATTTTGTTAGCAGGTGGTTTCATTCCTCTATGAAAAATGTGTTAGATTTTAGATGATAAAATTTTCTGAAAATAAATGCACAATCATTGATACCTCCGAAATTAAATTATAAAAAAGTAGAAACGTTTTTAATTGAATTTCAAATTAAATACTTCCAACTGTTCTCAATGCGGACTCTAGCCCGCTAGAATTCAATGGTTCTAACATAAAAAGAAATGTATATGCTGATGAGTCAATGGTCCTAACCAAAAAAGAACTTAGTATTTTGATGAGCCTTGAGCTATCTGTAAAATACATTTTTATTTCCCAGTAAGCAATATTTATTTTTTCCTGTTGCCTTGATTCAGGTCCTTCTTCATCATGGTTTGGTTATGATCTTACCGGCGAAGCAGATCTCTACTTTTCCGACAGTGGGAATAAGAGCACATTTTTGCTGAGCAGGTGTCTGACAATGCAGAAACCAATACTACAGACAATACTGCAAATGTAGTTTCTGTACATCCTGGGTCAACTGCAGTTCCAGTTCCTGGCACCAGTGCTTCTGCCAACATCGATTCCTCTACTGGTACGGTTCTTACAGCGAGCGTCCAGAAAATACTCGAGAAACGCCTAACCGAAGATAAGACGCTAGCTCCGCCAATCCACCACGACTCTGAAGTTTTCTGGAAGGTAATAAAACACCTCAGCTTGCCTTCTGAAGAGAAATCACAATTGATGGAAAATATCCTGTTCCAGAAAATTGTAAATTCTTCTCCGCGCCAAAATTAAATCCATGATTCAAAGGGTTCCCGGAAAGTGCTCATTGAAGAGATAAAAGAATCGCTTTGAGAGAAGAAAAGCTATCGATGTGCATAGCCGCCTCAACGAAAGCGATGTCAACCATTCCAGATACATCGGAACCTGAAAATAGTAAAGGTGTTGACAGTGCCTCTTTTCTGCAACCTATATCTGATTCATGCAGAATGCTGTCAGACTTGTTTCAGGAATAAACAGTCATCAGAAGAAGTCTGGTTTTGGTGAACTACAAGCCACCTCTTAAAGAAGCTTCAGCTGCTGCTACTCCAGATGAGTTTTTATTTGGCTCCGATATTGTCGAAAAGGTCAAATCACCGAAGCTAGTTGATCGCACATCAATTGAATTTAAACCCGTAAAGATCAAGCCTCAGACGGCTTCAAGAAACCCGAAGAGCCTGTCTCGGTACTAACACAGGAACAATTTTTCGATGCGAGGCGGGCAGAAACCGTTAGAGACTCCTCGACATTATTTTGTGAAGAATCGCCGGTTCCAACAACCATATCAGCCGCAGTCTCAGTTGAAGATAGCCAACAGGAACCAGAGGAATTTCAAGGATATAATTGCCCTTGCCTAGAATCCCACATCAACAGTATTTAAATCATAGAAATTTTTCTGCATCGGAAAAAACCCAGGTTTGTTCCTCAATTTCTGAACTTACTGAAAAGGGAGTCGTAGTAGAATGTACTCCTCTAG
Organism: Andricus curvator; assembly: GCA_932195095.1. Lineage (NCBI taxonomy): Eukaryota > Metazoa > Arthropoda > Insecta > Hymenoptera > Cynipidae > Andricus > Andricus curvator. The sequence goes on from CAKNYM010042349.1 coordinate 58,826, forward strand.
AAGGCCAGTTTCTTTCGCCTATTTTTCTAGTTCCGAAACCGGACCGTTCGAATAAGTTTATTTTGAACTTGAAAAAATTAAACGAATTTGTTCACACAAAAAATTTAAATTGTAAGATCACAAAACTGCCATTGGATTAATGATTAAAGATTGCTTGATGGCGACCCTAGATTTAAAAGATGCTTTTAACACAATCTCAGTTGACGCAAGTCATAGCAAATATCTATGATTTCAATTTGATGGTAAACTTTATGAATTTTTTTGTGTACCTTCTGGCCTTTGCACGGCCCCTTAAATTTTCACGAAGCTTTTAAGATAAATAGTGTCATATCTCAGAAAGTCTGGGTTTCTTTCAGTTATTTATCTTGATGATTTTTTACTAATTGGCCAAATGCACTCCCAATGCTTAAGAATTCTTACAGTTGGTTATCTATAAAAGATTTCAAGAGACAAAAGAATCGTGCGCTTTTTCATAATGAAGGCAACTTTGATGCTCAAATCATTTTAAGATTAAATAAAAACGACCTATTATGTTGGGAAAATAATATGATGTCGGGTTTTTAATCTCTGAGAAACATCGAATTTGTTATTGAAATCTTCCCAGAAGCTTCCCTTACTGGCTGGGGTGCTGCCTGCGGTTCTGAGAAAGTTCACAGTTTTTGGACTCAAGATGAGCATGAACTTAATATAAATTCTTTCAAATTAAAAGCTGCTCTCTTTGGCCTTCACTTTTTGACTACAAATTTGAATTCTTGTGATGTTCTGTTGAGAATAGATAATACAACAGCTATCTGTTACATTAATAAAATGGGAAGAATTCAGCATGTTGATTTAGATAAGACAGCTAGGAAAATTTGGAAATGGTGTGAGGAACAAAATATTTTTATATTTGCTTCTTATATTAGCTCCAAGGAAAATTTCGAGGCAGACCTGGAATCGCGAAAATTATTGCCCGAACCTGAATATGAATGAGCTGATTTTGCTATTAGAAAAATAACTAAACAATTTGGAAAACCAAATATTGATTTATTTGCTGGCCGAACAAATAATAAATATGTGCCTTATGTATCGTGGAAAAAGGATCCTGGTTCGGTAGCAGCAGATGCTTTTACGTTGTCTTGGAAAAAATACTTTTTCTATGCTTTCCCACCTTTTGCAATTATTCTAAAGGTCCTTGACTAAAAATCTGAGGAATCTGAGGGTATTGTAAATATTCCAGATTGGCCTACTCAGCCTTGGTACCCTGTTTTTCAATCAATGCTGATCCAAGAACCAATTTATTTTAAGGCAAAGATGAATTTCCTATTTTGTTGTAATAGGGAACCGCATCCACTTTGGAAACACCTTACCCTGGTGGTAGGGAGGTTTTCCAGCAAGCATTGAGGGGAAAAGGAATGCCAGAAACCTCACTTGAAATATCTGTGGCTTATAATAAAAACTCATCGATGAAGAACTACGATGTAGCTCTAAAGAAATGGCGGACCTTTCCTCTACGCAACTCTATAAATCCTTATAAGCCAGGAGTTCCTGAGATTCTCAAGTTTCCTACTCAAGAGTACGAAAAAGGCTCTTCGTATAGTACAATAAACTGTCCGAGGTCTGCGTTATCCTTGATGGCAGATTTTTGAATCACCACCGATGAGAGAATACAAAGGATTTTTTAAGGAATTTTGAGATTAAGACCAGCTAGCCCCAGATACGACCACAACTGGAATCCGCCAGTGGGTCTAAATTATTTTTCTTCCAAACCGAATAATGAAGACTTGAATTTTGAATTGTCATCCAAAAAGCTTGTGATTCTCCTAGCTTTTAGTACAAGTCATGAAATGCAAACCTTTGCTTCTATTAAAATCAGTAACATTAAAAAGACTCCAACTTCATTTGAGATTAGGATTACAGATCAGATAAAGACGTCGGGTCGCAATAAAGCGCAACCGATTTTAGTTTTACCATATTATCCAGACAAGAAACTATGTCCAGCGTCGGCTCTTGAATCTTACTTGGAAGCTTCGAAGTCTGTACAAAAATCCACTGGGAAATTGTTCATCTCTACCAGAAACCCTCATGAAGACGCCTCATCGCAGACCCTTTTCTTTATTTAACTTTCAAACTTGTGACTGGACTGACCGGAAGTAGGGGACTACCATTTGATCTATTTGGAGGAGACCCTTATACGATAAGGATCAAACTTTACTTACAGGTTGTTTCGTTCAATCAATAAATTAATTGAAATAATTGTGTGCTTGGGGTTTCATCACATCAAAAAGAAGTCAAGAAGAAAATTAAAGATTACATAAATGGTGATATCATCAAACTTGACTTCTTCAGTTTAAAAGATAACGCCTATAGTGTAGATTATATAAGCTAATGAAGCAGTAGAGTATTCATCACATACGGTTTGATTAAGAATCTTCATTAATACATCAATCGGTTTCTCATCTAATTAGAAAATATGAGGATTTCCTGGACTTTGGTCTTATTCTTGGCGGTTATCCTCGATTTTATTGGTGAATATAATAACAAAAATTAGATTAAAGCAAATATAATGGAACAAGATTACTTAAAATTATAGATGAATTATACAATACATCTTTAATTTTAAATAATTTTTTTGAATATTAAAAGATTACGATTGATATTTGTATGAACATATTACATCAAAGTGAGAATATAAATGGTCTGTATATGGGAAGGATAATAGATAGAAAGTAAGAAATTAGAATTTCATAGATAGATTTGATCCTATAAGATATTGACTTACTTTTCTATGAAGTTATTTGAAATGTTTTTTATTTTCTCACATTAACAGTTAGAATATAGAAAGGAACATTAGAATAGAATTGAATAATGGAAGATTTGAGTGGAATTTTCATCAATTGTCCATGTGGCACACTAAAAACATCGAAAATTTTGCTTTTATTGTTGGAAAAGAATTTGATCATTTTCTTCGTCATTTTGTCCTATAGGATTTTTTGTCGAGAAACTTCAATCTGAAGCTCTTAAATCGATATCTCGAACGGATTTCGAGATATCGATACCCGTCTTTTATATCCTTTCTCAAAGGGAAAAATCAAATAAACTCTAAACTAACTCTTACAAAAATGGATTTCCTCCACTTCAAGATAGAGGGTTTTACCAGTCAGCTGTTGTTCAGATTTGATAATGAACTGGATACCATAGGGCGCCAATACTGATGATTTGAAGAAAAAAAAAATAGGTTGCTGGGATTTTGGGAACACGTGAAGGCAATTTCGTGTTACCAAGATATTGGAAAAAATTTGTCATTAAAATGAGTGTTCAAAAGAAATGGGTATAATTACTATACACTTAAGCATTTTGACCCTTAACGGTGAGTTCGAAAGATTTGTAGTGGCAATGTTTAAACAAAAAAGTTATTCGATCATACGGAAAAAATTAACGAACAAAATTATTTTTTTTTCAACAAAACCTCGGCACTAGAAATAACGGTCGATAAAAAGGCGGTATCGATTTCGTTAATGAAAATTTCAGTAATAATTATTTTTTTAAAAACATTATCTCTGGAACATTATTTCTGAAATTTTTCGACAAGACTCAAACTTCAGAAAAAGTATTGTCTCATCTTGAATGGAAATTTGTGGAAAAAATGTTTGACATTAAACCTGAGTACAATTATTTACTGAGAAAAAGGGCGTGACATTTTTTACAAGTAACATCAACGTCAGCGATTTCAATCTCTTTTAATGTCAATAAAAAAAATTGTCTTCTACAGGTCGAAATTCGAAAAATATGTAACTTATTTTCATTCTTCATTTATGAAGTTCTAATATTTATTTTTGCAAAGGATGATTATGAACGCAAATTAAGCCACGCAATAAATCTCTTATTTTTATCTTTGCAAAAATTTCCATTCCACTGGGAAGCATTTTTTATGATTACCCAGCAATCGCGTAATATTTATTCTTATCCTTGGATCTGACTTAAAGCGTATTCACGATGGGCTCTTAATTTTACGAATTAAACATATTTTGGAAAACAATTTACTAGAAATTTGCGATGACCTGAAAGCAAGGTTTTGAAAAGATGATTTTTCTGGAAGAACCTTGGACCTTGTTGGTGAAAAAAAATATCACCAAATATTTTTCGAAAATTAGGAAAAATGGCGGGGATATGGGATTTTGAGTTTTATGGCAACTTTTTTTTCAAAGGACGTATCTTCGGTTCTAATTGATCGATTTAACTTTTCGACGTCCGAATTTACTTGTTTAAAAAATATTTCAAAATTAAAAAATGTCTGTGGACAAATTGATTTTCGAACATCCGATTTTTCAAAGAAGATTTTTGATACTTTTTTATCTCATAAACAAGATGACAACAACAAAAATTTCTGACTTTTAAAGAGTACCGTTCGTTATGAAATATTTAGATTCATAAAAAAAGATCTAGAATCAGTGACACAACGATTGAGAAATGTTTTTCAGTAGAGCTGTAGATGTTTAAACATTTGTTGAATTTGTTACAAACAAATAAGTGGATGAAAATAATTTCGTGAGGAATAGCAATGTTTCGTCACCTAGTTTCAACTAAATTGTTATAATGGGTAATGGTAATGGTATAAAGGGGTTTGTGAGTTGGATTTTTACATAAGCTTGCCTGAAATTTAGCTGCTCTAAAATTAAATTTCAAAAGAAATGAAAATATCCGCCTTATAAAATCAATTCTTAGTTTGGTTTATAGACCAAGTGATCAATAGTGAGATCGCACAATCTAAGCCGTAGTTTTCTAACGCTATCAAAAGTAGTCTTTATTATTTTTCTCATTTAATGTTTTACAAAATCTTATAATTTAATTTTGATTTTCTGGTGATGCAATAATAATTGACAGTCACGTTTGAATTTCCAACCAAAGAGATGAATTCACATGATAAAATGATGAATCTTCACCAACGAGAAATCTCACTCGAATTTTACTCCTCGGTACAAAACCTGAAGTTTTTTTTATGCAAAGCGAAATTGAATACAAACGTTACAAATAGTTGACAACTATGTTGACAACTGCGTTGAGAATTACAACCACATTCGCAACTCAGTATATACCAAAATACGATTGTGTACTTTAAGAAAAACTTAATCCTCTATTTCCTGTTGCAGAACTAAGTTTACAGTTTGACTGTTTGCCTAATGGCGCACCTATTCCTGGCGTTCCTCGTTCCGGAACTTCTTCTGCTTCTTTTTTTCCTTCTCCATCATCTTCTTCTTTTCCTGAAAGACATTCAGCAGAAAGAACACTTCCTCTGGCTAGACCTTATCCTGCTGACTGGGCTCCTACACCTACCGAGCCTCCTCTTAGTGCCAGGTCCAAGTCTCCTCGTGCCAAGGATCCTTCAGCTCTCATACTTGGATTTTCACCCGAAGATCTTAGATTTGTCCGACTTATTCCCCACAAAAATCCGTCCCGGATATTTGAACTTCGACGATACACTTTTCCTCCCGATAAACCAATTCGATTGCGAACCAAAAATCATGTCTTCAATCCCATGCCAATCGAGGAACAACTTGTATTGTCAACGGCCACTGGTGATGTCTTTGCGATATTCGAAAAATCTAGCAAACAGAAGATTTTTCGTGGAATATATTTACCTGATACTCCGGGCGGAAAACGAGCAAAAATTAATATGGGCAGCGGCGCTTTTAAAGGATTGACCCTAGCAGAAATCGCGGATTGTCCAATAGGCAACCAAAACCCAATCGCAAAGAGTTTTAGAGTATTTCGTGAGTAAACCACAATACTTCACAGCGTATATTTGATTTAAAAACTCTTTAAAGGGAGGCTGCTGTACAGAAAAAAATTCTCCGTCCTTTCAATAACAACTGTTTCAAAGTTTAGAATACGTTGAATTCGCTTATGTTAAATTTATATTATAAGGTGTTTTAATAAATATCTAGCTTTAAAGTTTTTTTTTTAATTCACAAGATCAAGTGCAAATCATACCCAATAATTGAGGTGTCGGATGCAAGAAATCGTTAAGCTCTCAAAACCGCGTAGAATTATTATCCATTCGGGAAAATCGGCCAACAAATTTTTCTTGTCAAACTTTTTTATTCGACAATTATTACTCAAGATAAAAAATAAAAACTTAGACAATTTTCGATCGAAAATCGACGTTTTATGAAACACAACTCACGATTATTCGGCCGTTTGTTCATGAAAATGCTTGAAATTTGTATGGTGTATTCTCACTACATAAGCGATGACTATAAGCAACGCACTTTGTTTAAAAACGTAATATGTTTATCGCTATTCCATAAAAAATTAATTCCGAACGAAAACCATGTTTCGCCAACTTCGAGTAGTGGGTCAGTCATCGTAAAAATGTTAGTTGAAATAACTTATCGCGAGAAAGTTGTTCACTAAACTTTGCGAAAGTTTTTCTGAACAGTGTATAATTATTAGAACCTGCGGCAGCGTGTGTTGACTTCAACTCACTGTCATTTTCACAATTTTGAACCGATTTCCTTCGAATTTTCAGGAAAGCTTCATCAAAGTCTAGTGAACAACTTACTCGCGAGAAGTTATTTCTACTAACATTTTTTCGATGACCGACCCGCTGGTCGAAGTTGGCGAAAGGTGGTTTTCGTTCGCAGTTAATTCTATAGTAGATACTATATCTTCAACTAATAAACACCAAAAATAAAAAAATTGAAATATTTAATCATTTACCTTCCCAATACTCTAATAAATATTTCCTTCCAGTAATAATCAGCAAGTCCAAGAAACCACTCCTAGGACATTTAACCAACCACATTTCTGCGGTCTTCACCTGAATACGCGAATCAAATTTCAATTTTAATATAATCACACCACTCAACTTCTAAATGCGCTAGGGGTGGTTTCTTGGAGTTGTTGAATATTATTTCCGGGTTGAGGATACAACTTCACGTATCGTGAAGGTGACTCGTGTGACAATTTTTAATTTTTGGATATAATGGCTGTTTTTCGCCCGCCAGAGTAGATAAGCTAGGCGGGTTCTGGAAATAATCACCTGGTAAGACAGTTTCCGGTCATTTATCGACAGTCGCTTCCTCAGTCGGTAAGGTAGATCACTGAAACGATTCCATGACTCAGCCAAGAAGGTGGGTCACTGCTCGTGTGATCAGGGATTCCAACTCGATTTTGTATGCATAGAAGTTTCTAGAACCTATCATTGATCTTTTTATTTTTGATTTTCTGAACCTCGTCTCGATGCACTTGGTTTTAGAAACAACGAAGCAGTTGAATTAGGCATTTTCACTTTTATGTTGGAGATCCATCTATCCAGCTGAATGGTGTACCATATTTGAAGTGACAATAACACATTCGGTACAGTCTTTCTCACGCATGGAGTGACACCTCGCGGATGGGATGACATCTTGATGCTTCTTTCCCCAGAAGGATCGACGCCAAAAGCTATAAACGATTGCGCGCGGCGTGTTCGCTCACAGGTGCTCACAGTCTCGTGCATGCGTTATTGCATCAGATAGTGTCTCTTGTGCGATAGCTACCTTAAGATAGCTTAAAAGAAACCAGTGAATTTACAAGTATGTGCAGTATGTGTGTGTTTATTCAATTAACGTTTAAAAGTGAATTTCATGAATAAAATAATTGAGTTTCCATGAACATGACATAATGGTGTATCGGCCATCTTGGAAGCGCGTATATGCACTCAGTGTACAGGTCAAGCAAAATTACAAGAGGTCTGCAGCGAATGATAAGCTGAACGACAGATTGGTCGCACAATCACGGTCCTTTCGACTGCATAGAAATTACTGGATTTTTGATAAAGTTTTCAAAACAATATTTAATTCAATGTATTATTCTTAAAAAATAATATATGTGTAATTAATTATTGGCAATAAACTGTTTCGAGTTTCATAGCACCGTGATAACCATTCAGGGCTACGTCAAGATTATGTAGCATAGTTCTCAACATTATATTAAACTATGTGTGTTTTAGATTTCAGTAGCTGTCAAACATGAGGTGGAAGCAGAAACATCTCAGCCAATGGAGATGACGTCATCAAAGCCAGCATCAACGATGAGAACAAAGATACCTTCAGCCAGTGGTCAAGGAAAGCCTGATAACTTCGCATCTTTAAATGCTACTAAAAAATAATCTCACTATGAGATTCACGCAAATCAGCCTTATGCCCTATCATCATTCAACATCAGTGATGAAGTTCGAATCTCTGTCGACCATCAAGATTCGTATTTCTACCCAGCAAGAGTTCACTGCATGTGTATGGAAGACAAACAAGGCCTAATGGAGCTACAGTTGTTGTTGGTACAGCACTAGTGAGCAATACCATCTGCTATCTGTTTTATGAAGTTTCTATGAATTCAATGGTATTGAGATTCATCGCTGCTAGAATATCGGTCCCACTAGCACCATAAAAAACTACGAATGGATGATACCATATGTAATGGCTTCAGATCAGCAAAAGATACAGTTGCTGAACCTGATTGAAAAAGATTTTCTCACAACTATTTGTTTTCGGGCATGAAAATTGTATGAATACCCCCTGCTCACCACCACCTCAAGACATACATGGACTATGAAAACGTCAACTCAGTTGAAGAAACCACGTTACATTATACTAGGTTTGCAGACAGGTAGAAAGGATAGGCTAGCCAGATATGCTCATCGCTTCGTTCACTGCAATATACTCAATGTAAAGGTGTTCCTCAATTCACAGTACTATCCGTATGGCGATTTGAATCTGGATATCAACCATAATCAGTTTGCACTACTGTATGAGATGTATGCAAATTTTCAGGCAACCTACTACGGTATGGAGCCTGAACCAATGTGAAATAAGAGTGATTTCAAAGAAGAGGCTCCTCTTAGTCTCATTGACTGCTCAGAACAAAATGAGTTTCTCAAACAGTCCTCAGTGGACGTTTGTTTGTCTAATTATACATGGCCGTATTATTCAGTACCATTCACATAGTGGTAGCGTAAAGAAGTTGATTTCAGATGATAGTGATGGGGGTAATGACAGAAATGGGGGTAATGTCAGTGGCGTTGAGAATAAAAGGTACAAAACTGAGATGTTTACAGCAACAGAGTTCCGTTTTCATTTATATGGAGTTCATCTTGGACGTGAAAGGCTTCAAGAAGCCCATCAACCAGTTGGTCTTCAAGGAGTTGGCTATAATTCCTCTTTAGGAAGACGCTCAAGCTGTAGTCTACCTGTTTGAACATCCCTACTACTGGAACTAGCTGCCTGCTAAATACAAGAGTGAAAAATTATGGTTGACGCACAATCACCATGGTCTAAAATGGACATCTGGTGGCATGCCCTATAAAGAAGTAAGACCTGTAATTCGATAAAAATTACGTGACACTCGTGTAGTCTACGTCAAAGGACTAGAAAAGCGAAAATGGTTGGCCCAGTACGTGCATAACGTGTATTATGCGCAAAGATCTGGGCTGTACCTCGCTAAGAAAACTATACAGCATAGTTTAAAAAAAATGCAATCACTACTTTTAATGCTGGAATGCAAATTGTACAGTTCAAAATGTTGTTGTTCTCATGACCTGGTTCTTGTCTCTTCGGGATAAGCGGACTATCAGGTAATACTGCGAATATTGCGAATTTATACTTTAACTAAGTTTATTTTAATCACATTATAGATCATTTTATTTTTATCATCATAGACATTCAGTGAAGATTTATTTAAACCCATGCATTTTCAATGTTGGACTTTATTTAACCATCGCTGGGTTGCTATCAAGTTTCAGCGCTGGACACTCACATCATTGGGTTGCATTTTCAAATTGCAGGCGATATCGTTTTCATTAACACTAGATAAATAACCGTTTTACCTATGGATAATATTTGATCGAAGTTTCTAGAAGCTTCGAGAATCCTCCAGCTCACATAAGTCAACTTGAGCGAACTACAAATTGACAACCGCCAAGGATAAGACTAGAGTCAGACAATTCTTATCTTTCCTAATCAGAGTAAAAGCTGATCCAAAGAATTTTTTTTTGATATTTAAAAAAACGTTGAAAAAAACGCAAAATTTCTGGTTTTGCTCCGTGGATAGGGTAAATCAGGTATCCATAGAAATGATTCAAAAAAACATTGTCATTGAGAAAAATTGTATTTAATCTGATACAATATTATAAGTTTTGACATTCTGAGTATCTTGGGTGCACTCACGAAACTTTTATAGTATGAAAATCATAATATTCATCATCCTAAATATACTGATAACATATTTAGCAGTAGTCACAGATGAATTCGCCCTGTTCAACATTGCTGCATGCTGCAAGTGTCTGCATCAGTTTCTGCTTCCGATTCCTCTTCTGATGTAGAGTCATTCTTCTTTCTTTTTACAACCTTATAAAGTGTGTCAAAGGTCACATTTGTGGCAATTCTCATTTACAGCTAGTCACATTTGCGGCGAGTCACATAGCAGCATCCCTTATTTTTAAAAATTTGAGAGCAAGCGTCCAGCATTCAGTGTGTAATTGACTACATAACATCTGCAAGGTGTATACTGGTAGTAGACGAGAGTTCGCGTGCGAACAACGGATCCTTCATCACACACTCAAGAAGTTAAAGCTGCTGACCATCAGGCAGTACATTGATGACAAAATAGGATAATATCTGACAATAGAAGAAGTCTTGAGCGTTGGGAGAGGTGGGTAAGAGAAAATCAATAGTTTTTCTCTGAACCTTTTCGACTCTTCCGAAACCATCCAGTTACTGTGGATACCCCCTGAAACCAGAGAAGGTCGGGGCATTTTGGGGAGACGTCTACGAAGTCGAGCATCCGCTGAATTAAGACATTAGGAATATGAATAGCAGCGGGACTAGATGGTATCAACAGTTTCTAGCGGAAGAAGTTTCCTTCGTTTCATCATCATCTAGCTCGCATTTTTACTTCTTGTCTAAAGTCGAAAAGGCTTATTCTGGGGTGGACGGTGAAAGACCGCCCAATACACGTTCGTAAGAAGGAAGACTGGTCTGACACTAAGGTTCACAGGCAAATGGCTTGTCTGAACCGGCTGATCTTTAGAGCCATCCTAAATTATAGGATTTTTTGGACAATCGGACCTGCTTGGCGCGGACCGTATGCACAACGCGGCTTCAAGAAATGCGTATTATATGTCTGATGAAGGTTCATCCACATATAGTGGGTTGCACACAAAGATTAATGCCCCTCTGGAAAACCAAACTTACCATCGAATCGAGAAAACATCGTGTGGCAACTAACAGCGTCACCTTCCAGAGGGATATCTCTATAAGGTGAATAATTTTGAAGATAGTAGGGTACATAGTAGGTAATGCAAAATTCGTATATAAACTCGAATCTAGCTTTTTGTCAATACATCTTGCGAGGCTGGGATGAAGTTCTAATAATTTGGAAATTCAATTAAATTTATCTATGATATTAATTTAGAAAAAGCTTCAACCTCTGCAAAATTAAACGTATTAATTTCTGTTGGAGATAACCCGTGAAGAATTGAAATCGTCAATCCAGGCTGTCCTCAGGTAGCGCTGGTAAAGTTCTGCATCTGCTACACCTTTCTTCGAGCCACCTTGTTCGTAACTCCCTCCCACGCAGGACATCAGACACATTCTTGGTTGTTGATACTATTTGGTCCTTCAGCGGATAAGTTCTTTGTGCCCCTGAGTGCTTACTTACCAATTCGGCAGTGATTGATGGACATTCCTCCTCAGATGTAATATGATTGTCGCAAAGCTCCTTGAAGTGGATAATATCCTCACTGTCCTTCTTTAAGTTTTGTCGAACCTCATGAACCTCTCTCTGGAAAGTCTCGACTTCTTTGGGCTTGGGTGGATTTTGATAGAAACAGGGATAACTCTGAAGACAAAAGCAGCTTACAATTGTCCCGTGTGTGATAGTAGATCCTCAGTTTGTTCCTGGTTCGTTTCTCAAACCATAGTTTTCCCCGTTTTCCTGGACGACTTACGACTGACATGTATTGGCAGCCAGGTTGTTTCAATGAAATCATCGTTTCGACATCCTGCGTTCAATCATAAACAAATTTTAGCCTCGGAATGGAAATTTCTGCGAAGCCTAAAATCGTCGCCTACGCTTATTTCTCATCATAATCATTTAAACTGACAAAATGACCGCTTTCAATTTCAGTGATAACGACTATAGTGTAGATTAGATAAGCTACTGGAGCAGCCGAGTATCCATTAGTTATATTGTTAATAAAAGTCTTTATTAACACAATAATCCGGTTTTCCTTTAATAAGAAAAGATGAAGATTGTCTGTACCTTGGTCTTATATTGGGCTGCGATCCTCAATTCTATTGGTAAATATAATAATATAATACATCTATCATTTCAAGTAAATTTTTGTAAGCTTTACAGCAATCAGAATATTTGCGGTTTCATCTGCACGCAGTTTTGCACGTTAACGTATATTTAATAGAGTTTACACAGTGTTCATAAAATTCAACCAAAATCAACAGCACTCAAAAACCACCCCTAGAACTTTTAATGGAACAATTGCCAAGTTTGTCTATGTGAAATATCAATACCTTTTCTGAATTAAAAATCGTTGTACAAGTAGTCTCGAGAAAACTCCAGGTTATGTTTTTAACATAACAGCGCTTTTAGCTGAACACATCAAAAACGCCTTATTGTAAAACAGCCGTAGAATTTATAAACTTAAACCAGTCATACAATTTAGGTTTAAAAAAATCCAGTCATGTTTACAACCCTATAATAATATTCATCAAACCCAAAAATCCGCCCGTGAGAAACTTGAATGTTATATTCTCAACATTGTAATGATAATCAAAGACCCACATAATCCACCCCGAGCACAATTAAGGAAATTAAGTTTTGCTGCCTTCAAATAAATATGCCAAACCGTTTTCAAATTCAAAATGATCATATCATTCACTTTTCGATGACTCTGAGTAGATATCCCCATCTTTAAAGTTATAATAAACAGCCTCAAGAAACCACCCTAGGACATTTAGAGAACCCCATTTTTATTAATTTTTTTATTACATATTTTGGATCTTGATAAGGGTGACAATGAAAAAGCCATTGTTTAAATTTTGCTGCTCCCTTTACCCGAATCGATGCCCTCAGAAGTAGAGATAACATATTTTTTCTTTCAGTTTTTAACAATTCGTTATGTGCGCTGCCAGACATTTTAAAGAGATACTTTAAATTTTAAAAAATATGATGTGTAATATTTAGAGTAGCAATTAGCACTTAATTAAAACAAATGTCAAAGTTCAATGCTTTGATTTTTTACTCCTGTCAATGGGTCCATTGGGATCCCTAATTAAAACCACATTTGCAACTTTTAATATACCAACATACGATTCTGTATTTTAAGAAAAATTGTAATTCTCTGTTTTTTTTTGCAGAATTAAGTTTACAGTTCGACTGTTTGCCTAATGGCGACCCTATTCCTGGTGCTACTAGTTGCACACCTTCCGCTTCTTCTCCGGTCAGGCTTTCTCCTGGAAGGTCTCTTTCTTCCGCCGGACCTCATTCTTCTGCCGAGCCTACATTTCGTGCCAGGTCCAGGTCGCCTCTCAGCCAAAATTTTCCTCGCGTACTTGGATTTAAACTTGAAGAACTTGGATATATTAGACTTATTCCCGACACTAATCCGAACCGGATGTTCGAACTCCGCAGATACGTTTTTCCTCCCGATAATACAATTAAATTGAGAACTAAATACAGTGCTCTTGTGCCCATGCCAACCGGAGAACAAATTGTATTATCAATGTCCAATGGTGACGTCTGTGCAATATTAGAAAAATCAGTGAAGCGACAAAAAAGTTTATGTGAAATGTATATACCTGTTATCCGGATTGGAAAACGGGCGAAAATAAACATGCACAGCGGTGCAGTTGAAGAAATGACTTCAGAAGAAATCGCAGAATGTCCAATAGGCAAAAATATTTCAATCAAAAAGAATTTTAAAGTAACTCGCGTGTAACCTTCTTATTGAGATGAGAATGTAAGAACAAAAATTCAATCATTGTTCAGGAATAATTGGTGTTTATTCACAAAATAAAGAAAGAATGAATGTAAATTAAATAATTAAATTATCAAGAATTGTAAATATTGTAAAATATTTTTAAAAATGTCACAGAATATCTGTGAATTGTAATCAATTTGTCAAGATCTCAAGGGATTTTAATGTATTCAAAGCTTTTCAATGAGTTCCAAAACATTTCAGGGCACATCACAAAACTTTTACAGTTTTTAATGGATGTCGAAGAATTTTTAGAAACTGAAAACTATTTTAAAAGAGTTGAGGATTTTTAGAAGTATTTAAAAATATTTTAAGTAATTTTCTATTATTTTTTGAGATTTCATGGCCTATGGAAGCATTTTAAGGAATTTCACCAAATTTTTATGAATTGCAACAAATTTTAGAAGACCTCAAGTGATTTACAGGAATTTTCATAATTTTTCAAAAGTTTTCAGCGGATTTGAGAATATTTTACGGGTTATCACAAAACTTCTAAGGGTTTCAAGTTTGAAGATTTCCGATCAATTTCAAAATATTTAATAATGTTGTATGGCAGTTCACCAATTATATTAGGTTATTTCTAAAGATTGCTTGGAGCTTTAATTATTGAGTTGTCTGAAAGATAAAGTGAAAATTGATTTAAAAAGAATTCCAGGCTTTCACTCAAAATCAGTCTGATAGGAACATAATATTAATAGAAAACGTTCTAAAAGTATAAGTATAGTAATTAATCAAAATAATAGTGTGCTTGGGGTTTCATCATATCCAAAAGAAATCAAGAAGAAAATTAAAGGTGATATAAATGGTGACATCATCACGCCTTCAATTTGAAAGATAACGACGATACGTTTTAATTGAAAATATTTATTGTGTGACAGGAAATTAATTTCAATTAAATATAAATAATTTAGTACGTGAAGAACTTAATATAGCCGTAGACGTCAAGATAAGAATTCTGATTTCGAAGTCTTTCATAAAGGTCAGGTCTCTGACTGTTTCGTGGCTCGAACATCAAACACGGGGTCTTGGGACCCAAACGAGAGCCACGCGTGCCAACCTAAAAGACTCGACCGCGTTTGAGCTAAAACCGGCTGGAAAGTATTTTTTAAGGTGTCCCGAATAAAAGTTTTGATGTGCACTAGGTCCAAAAAGTCCTTAGGTTTCGAGTTACAGGCACTTGAAGGTTATAAAACGACGATCTTTATATTATATGATTTTCAACTTTCTGAGCGTTATACTGGACTGATTGTAGAATCTGAAGTGAAGGATAAGATACATTTTCTTCATGACGTGCGTATCTTAGGTACCAAAGAATAGAAGTTACATGGGGAAAGTCCCAAGAGTTCGTGCCCCAGACCGGCATGTGCAATAATAACCAAAAATAGGTTCATTTCCATCTTCAAGATGATTATACTCCTCATTAAAGGCAATCCACACATTGTACTGAGCAGCATTTCTAAAACGAAATGAAATCCTTAATCTTATAAATCCTGGTTCGTCAGTCCTTTGGTCGATCGCAAACACTTAATCTTCTTCGTTGTCATCTTCATCAGGAGCTCTCAAAGTGCTATCCTGAATGTATGGTGGAGAAAGCTGAACTTGGTAAGTTCCTATAGTTAATTCATGTAAAAATTCCAATGTCAATACAGGAAATAAAGGTAACTGATTGGCAGTCAGCCGAACCCATCGTCCACGCCTTTGTCCGAGATTTTCAGCTTCTACTCTAGCTTGAACTACGTTCACGTCTCCATATCAATCTAACATCTCTTGAGCTAAATGCTCAT
Source organism: Andricus curvator (assembly GCA_932195095.1). Lineage (NCBI taxonomy): Eukaryota > Metazoa > Arthropoda > Insecta > Hymenoptera > Cynipidae > Andricus > Andricus curvator. Next base: position 74,621 of record CAKNYM010042349.1, read on the forward strand.
CTGCATCCGGCATTGTTATCTCAATAAAATATTTGTTAATAATTGCTCCTGCTATGCATAGAAAGTCATTTAAGTTTGGAATATGAGCTTCCACTATCCATCTTGTTTTAGTAACAATTCGAGAATGATTTGCTTCTTGAGTAGATAACTGACTCCGGTTTGGTGGTAAAAGAGATGGCATCTTCGGGATTATACCAAGTCTTTCTAAGATTGAAATGATTTCACGGTAACCACAATCGAGAACGAAAATATCACCTCGTCTAAACCACTCACACATACCATCAATATCTAATTGAAATTGACTCAAGAGAATTCTCCCATCACTATTCGCAGCATTTGAAAAATACGGCCCTTGAATATCAAGGATACGTCCATTTGGAGCAACTAGCATGGAAGGTTTCACCACGTGACGACCTTTGTGTACACAAAATGATTGTCTTAATCCTTTAAGACATGAACTTTTCTCAATATATAGATAAGTACAATCATTGTAAACAATTGCTATTGATTCTTCCGGAGTTGCATTGTACAAGCGATTCGAGAAATCTGTTACGTGGTCTCTTATGTAGTCTTCTCTTGCTCTTGACTGAAAACCAATGTTTTCAGGTCCAAATCTTAACATCAGTGATTATCGGACTGTAGCTTTTGCAAGACTTGCAGCTTGTCTCGAAGGGTAATGAAACATTACCCATAAAAAGTCGTCACTTAAGCCTTGTTTTAACTTACATAAAAAGCATAAAAGATCTTTTTTACTGACGTAACGATGACCACCTGACACAGGAACAGGATCACAATATGTGAAGAGATCATTCAAATCAACCTTTAAAATAGGAGATATTGCTCTAAGTTCTTCATCTGATACCCCATTTTCATCTTCATATGTACGTATTGCACTGAGACTTACTGCTTCTCTCATTGCTTGAAAAAATGCATACAATTCAGGTCCGCTAATATTGTATGGTCTACTTACATACCTCAGTTCTTGAATTATATTCTCTAGAAGTAATCCTTTCGTATTTAAATGAATATTACAACATACAATACGTGGTGGAAAATAAATATTGCTTTTGACAAAATCGTCAACCCTGCATTCTCTGCGTATGCCAATATTCCAATTAAGACATGCTCGAGTATCATCAATTATAGGAGCTTCATGTAGTCCAGCTTCATTAGGCCTAGTAAAAACGATTTCTAGGAAGTGCTGATCTTCTACAGGCACTAAAAAAATGATGCCCCTGGGTTACATATATTATTATGTTCTAACGAAAAACAATTCACTTGCACTTATTAAATGTGATGTATAATTATTACGAATGCAAGTACGATTACATTAGTATAAGATGCATTATCCAGCATGTATGTAACAAAATAAAAATACAAATAAAATAAAAAATGTAATGGATTTTACGAAAATCATTAACTGAAAAGACCGATTAACTGATAAATGGAAGTTCAAAGTCAAAATTCTTTACCTAGAAAGGTTTTGCAAATCATGACTTGGATGCTATTTTATTTTTATAACTGTTTAACCTTTAGTCGCGTTTTTTAAGAATGAAAAGTGAAAAAATGGATTTCTTGAAAAAAAGTTGACCTTGAAAAGACCTTTAGAATGCGGGTCAAGGTCATAGATAAGGTCATCAAAATGTAGCTTACTTACATTCTATTGAAAAAAGTTTTTTTTTAAAAATGAAAAGTAAAAGATGGGTTCCATTGAAAAAGAAATAAGTTGACCTTTTAATGTCCTTCAGAATACGGGTCAAGGACACAGAAAAGGCCATCACAAGGTACCTTACTTACATTCTAGAACTCTTGTTCTGATCACTCAGTCTGAAATCACGATATTAAGTCAGTATAGCGCTCAGAAAGTTGAAAATCATATAATATAAAGATCGTTATTTTATAACATTCAAGTGCCTGTAACTGTATTTGAAATTCAGAAAAAAAATTAGAGTAGTTTTCTTTGTCACTGGAAGAAGGCCGCATCCGAGTGGCAAATGCAGAAATGAAGGAGTCAGAATAATTATTTACATCTCAACTCTCATGAGATACTATTGCTGCAATATATTGAAAATATATTCCCGGTAACATATATCACACATCTAATAGTTAAGGGGTAAAAAAATATCATATAACTTTCAAGAAAATAGCAAAAAAGGCGTTTTTTGAAGATTTTTTTGAATATTTGAAGGTCGTTCAGGCAGCCCAACAAATATCTCAATGGCGATATTGCTATACAGGTAAATTAATTTGGTCCGAAATATTTTTTCTAGCGACTCAGATCTCATTAATAAATGTTTTGATCTTCAAGTAAAACTAAATGTCTCCCTTTTAGTGCCTTACTGTACTATACTTATTTTCATCTTTAGGTGGAGCCAGAAAAATGAATTCCAAGTTATATCCTCGACTGATATGCGGTTAGCTAAATATCCTAGGGGTGGTTTTTTCGGATTGCTGGTTATTACTGTGACGGCATGAATATCTTCTAGATTTTGCGAACCTGGCTTGTGTGATGATTTTAATTTTTTTCGCTTTTAGTTAAATGCAGCTGAGATGGGGTTTATCAAATATATTAGGGGCGGTTTTTTGGAATTTTTTATTATTACTGTGCTGATAGGGATATCTACAAGATTCTTGGGAAGATGTCAGATGTGAATATTTCCGATTTGGACATTTTTTGGTTGTTTTAGTTGAATCCAGCAAAGATATATTTTATCTCTTAGATGAAAGGCGGCACGCTTGTCCTTCTAAGATATTTACACTTGATAAGAGTCACTTTAAAAAAAACCTATTAACGAATTTTATGAAAACCGATGTCACCATTTATGTAATCCCTTATACGTTTTAGCAAGAGGAGTTTTTCATATTGTAAAATATAGTGTCTACTATAAAGGCTTAGGTGAAGCTTCAAAAAACTAATATAAATTCTACAAAACGTGTTGAAAAATTGAAGAGATAGATTCTATCCTTTAATGTTTTGATATAATATTTTAGAAATTACACAGAGAAGAAGTTGGCTTAAAACAAAAGCATCCTTCTGCAATTTTGATTTTCAATCACTATCACAGAAACTCCTAAAGATATTTTTTTTTATCATACAAACATCAATAATAATGTTGTTAATATTCTGTAGTTTCTCTGAGACTTGAAACGTTTACAGCCCACTATGTCGAATTATAATCATCAATATTATTATTAAAATTGTCTAAGTCTGTTGGACGATTCACTCGACTTTTGAGCATACACTGTTAGAAATAGTGTACAAATCTAACTGGTATGATTCAATTAAGTTTCTTCTTCAGATATACTCCAGATTTTAACAGTTTCGGACAGACTACCCAAGGGCTCGGCACGGAAAGCTTCTTTTAGGGTGTCAATAAAAAATAGAATTTATTTTTGACACACGCGACGAATCTTTTATCTATATCTTCGCAGAAATTTTCATTCTACGTGTGGAATTGTTGTCGGACCCATTGTCGGGATCCCTGCGCGTTTGATTGTTTTGAACCGAACTCACTACACTCATTTTATTGAACTTAATAGCCCAAGCGGTACGCTAGACATATTGAAAATTTTTCTCTTATTTTTACGAGAAAAGCGAAACTTAAACTTATAAATCGAATCGCCTCCACTTCATTCAAAGAAGCGGAAACTGCTTCTTCAGGAGACTCAAATCAAATCAGATCTGGACTGTATGGTGGGTGCGGTAGAAGATGGCCACTACCCCTCTGCTGGTAAAAAAGCACGCAATCATTTTCTTTCCGACGCTCCGGCCGCGCTTGACTTTCTTCGGCGCTTCCTCACTTTCGCAAATCCACACTGACGATTGGGATTTCGTTTCGGGATCATACTGAATTTGCACCATTCACCCCACGCTTCTCTTTGAGTTTCAGAACGCGTGTTTGGCATCCAAGGCGCACAAATTTTACTGACATGTGAATGTTGATGTAAAATCGTATTGACGGTTGATGCACTAATGTTCAGGCTTCTCTGTATTTGGCTAAATGTTATTCGGCGATTTTCAAGAAGTAGTTTTTCTACACTGGAGATCGTTTCCTCTGTCAGCGCTGTCGTAGGACGACCGCTCCTTTCGTCGTCTATTCAAAATCAGTCAACAAATCTTAGGTCATTCTTTTTGTATGCGGTCTTGCATTGCCGTGAAATAATAGTACTCCTTTTGTGAGGAGTCTGGAACGCTTCTGATGATTTTCTGTTCTCAGCTAGCTTAGAACAAGACAATATCGTGCAGCATTAGAGCGTCCCGGACTCCTCACAAAAGAGGTACTGCTGTTTAACGACAATGCAAGACCGCATACAGCAAAAAGGACCATGATTTGTTGATTGAATTTGGAGGCAACATTTTCGACCACCCACCGGACTCTCCAGAGTTGGCTCCCAGTGATTTTCACTTGTTTTCAGCACTCAGTGTTTATTTAAGCGGCAAGCACTTTAGGAATGATGAGGAGGTAAAGACAGCGGTCAGCGCTTGGATGAAGTAGAAGGGCCCGCAACGGAACTACAACGGTTTGGAACATTGTTTCTGCGCTACCAATAATATTGAAGTCGAGTTGATTTACATATAGTTCAGAAACAGTAGAGTTGTAGGTAATTATTTTCCCCCAAAAAAACCGTGAGTAATTTTGTAAATTCCACCGTTTTAAAAAATTTATGAAAAGCGGCCACCCTGCTTTCGTTCAAGATCCTTTGGCTTAAAAGAATACATTCTTACAAGTTTTTTCGCGCTTCGCGCTTCATTAATGTATGTTCGAAACGCGAAATATTATTTTGAACTATATTATATTAATACTTATTATTTTATTTTCGTTACCCTAGGAAATTTATACCTACAATTTTCTTTAGATAATTCGGGAATTTTCCTATTAGCTTTTTTCACACATGCGTCGTTTTTAAAAGAAGTGTGAACCAAATTTGTAGATTTTTCTAAGATGACAAATTTTTCTTTTTATTATTTTATATCAGAATTTCTTATATTTGGTATGAAATAGCCTGGTTTTTTACATTCTTCAGAATTTGAAACTCAAGTTACAAAATACTAATTTCGAATTAAGGCTTCAACACAGAAAAAAGAAAAGATACGGTTTATATCGATTCCAGGTGAAAAATACGCTGTAATAAAATGTAAACTTCTGAGTGAAACTTAACATGAATTGGAGATAATTTCCGGTTTTTAAGGTGATTCCGCACCTAGACTCTAAGACTCGTTCCGGCGGAAAATTGGTTTCTAGCGTAAAATTGTTGTCGCACGACAAATGTCTGTGTCCCGCGTCGCACAGCGTGGCAAGTAAAAAGACGCGACAATTGGAAAACCCGAACACATGCGAAATTCAAAATTTCCGAAATATCACATTATTATTATTTATTATTATATCATTAAGCCATTTCCCTTTCGGGGTAGGCGTGACTTGCTTGGTTGGAAAATAGTAGCGATAATTTATAATATATGTTTATTACAATATATTTGAACATATAAATGTCAGATAATAATTTTTTCAAATGTTGCGGTAATTTCAAATTTCAGGAAATTAAAATTTCGAAAATTTGATATTTCGGACATTTGAAATTTCAGGAATACTCTACTTTCGTTAACTTACACTTTTGGAAGTTTTAAAGCTCGGGTACAAACCTTTTTTTTTTTTTAATTTAGGGAATTATTTCTAAAGTATATTTTCATATTCTGTTTCGGCAAAATTATGTCATCCCAGTTTATCATGACCACTTACCCATTGGGCACAAAATTGGATGATGTGTTCACGACATCGTTACGAGATCTTTACGACGACTTCCAGACATCCTATGTCCATACCATTAAGATGTCTTTACAATGTTGAAAAGACATCGTCAGATCGTACGACGTCTTTACGATATCCTAAAGACATCTTAAAGACATGGACATAGGATGTCGCAAAGTCGTCGAGAAGATGTCGTAACGATGTCGTAAGGACGTCACCAAATTTTGTGCCCACTGAATCACCTGGAAAAAGTTCTCGGTCTTTTTCGTTTTACATCGTGCATCATCGTAACTTGCAACGCCTTCGGGCACTGGGTCTTGCCACCTTCAAAATTTGTGAATCTTCACGGTTTGAGTATTGGGTTGGTAATGCAAGAAGGCAATAAACTAAATTGCAGAAAGAAACTATGTGGCTCTCATATAGGTCCCTGGTCACACAGGGATCAAGGGCAACGAAAAGGCGGACCAGTTGTCAAAATGCGGCGCAGCAAATGAATACATAGGACCGGAACCGGTACTGGGAATAGCGTCTTGCTCTGTTGGGATGGCCATTAAAAGCTAATTCCGAACAAAACCCCGGGAATACTGGAAACAAATCCAAGGTTGCCGTCAGGCAAAATCCATCCTTTCATATGCACAAAATGAGTTATAACCCCACGACAGAGTGCAGGAAATTCGGCAGGGATGACGAAACATCTCTGCATGTATTATGCCAGTGCCCGGCATTAGCTACGCTCAGACAATAAACAGTCGGGGCCCACTTAATGGAACCTGCGGGAATTACAATGCAATCAGTAGTCGACATACTAGGCTTCGTCAACAGGTCTGGGCTCGACTGCTGAGAGCGAATAGGTAATGGTGCAGCGCAACAGGCTTTATAGCTTGAGCGACAGGGGAGCTTTTCGTAGGCTTCTCGCCCATTTTAAAACTAACTTACTACACACTGAAGGCGGGACACGTTCTTTCTTGTCCAGCCTAGATTTGTGCTAAGTTGATGCATTAGTCTTTTGACCTCATGATCAGTCGTTGGTTTTGTTTTAGGGTTTTCATCCGTCGATGTTTTTGCTGCATTATACACACAACAATTGATAGACCAGAGGTCAGACTCCAGAAAAATCCCTACGGGCTTCTTTGGGCTTGAAAGAAACATGGATTATGATGTTTTCTCTAGTTCTGAAACATCGCTCTTTCTCTATTGGATGCTTGCCCGTGGTTGATCTCAGTTTCGCCTCTCTTTCTCTGTTGCCGAGTTCTTCTGGCTGCGGGTGAGTATGAGCTCGACTTGCATGACCCCTTTTCCGGAGGTCTTCGGCACGGTTTCGCAGACGTTGATGCGAAAAGTGCAAGGGCTCCGGGTGTTTCTTGAACCACAGAGCATACAGTCGCGCCATGTAACCTTCTTGTTTAAAGCCCGTACTGGTATCCTAGCATCCCAGCAGGTCATCCTTGAGTCGATTCGTCCACTGAAAAGTATTGAGAATTTGCCGGTCCATCGCATTGACTCTGTCTTGATTGGGTCCCCCAAATCTAAGGTAGTCGACATTGTTGCCCGACACCTTATCGTGATCCCTGCGCGTTTGACTATTTTGAACCGAATTTACTACAACTATGTTTGATGTTATCAGCGTTGTTCCCACGAGCAGCTAGTCACCGTTTGAGCAACTCGCCAAGGTGACATTGAGCTTTTGGCACGGTTGTTATGCCTCCACTTGTGGGTTATTCCTTCAGGACCATCTCTGGAAAATTGTCCGCGACTGCTTACCGATTATAGTAACCATATGCAGCAGAAGCCCTTGGTACAGGACCATCTATTAGCAACCTGAGGACGAGTCTGGTGGCTTTATCATAGGCCCTTCTGTTCGACTCCAAAGGAACCCGCACCGACACTGGTCGTGATACGAGGCCATACGTGTGATTTTGCGCGGTTCTACTGGGAACTGGTGGCATTTTCATATATGGCAGTTGCTCCTATTGGGACACTACGGTCGTTGTTCAACCTTTTTTTTTAATTATATATCTTGAAATTGCGTGTATATGCTTAGAAAAAACTTAAACCATACCAGTTGAATTTTCAGCAGATTTTTAACAGTATGGGTTGAAAATTCGATTGAAAGTCGACGTTAGAAGACGATGCTAATGTCACTTTTTCACACTTTTTCGCCTCCACTGAAAACACTAGGCCCCTGGTTAGCCTCACGTTCGTTAATATTTCCGTATAATTTCTAGAAAATTAGATAATAAATATGAAAGGATGAAATCCATCGCTCCAATTCTTTTAACATATTTTGTAGTATTTATATTATTTTTTCAACGATTTCAATTATTTGTTATAGTACACACTATATACATTTTTTGTGTAAAATCCAATTTTCCCTAAAAAGTAGAAGATTATATAAATAGTGACGTCAATTTCAATTAAGTTAGTGAACAAACTTTTTTTGTTAAAACTGAATCTTATCAAATGTAAATACCTCAGAAGGACAAGCACAGCGCCTTTAATGTAAGAGACAGTGACTAAGTGACTAAGTTACAGTGACTAAGAGCAGTGAAATATTCGTTATTTACGTTCTTGATCAAATTCTTTAATAATACAATAATCAGATTTTCTTCTGGTCAGAAAAGATGAAGATAACGTGGACTCTGGTCTTTTCCTTGGCGATTATCCTCGATTTTATTGGTGAATATAATAATAAAAATAAGAATTCAATGAAAACATAGTTGAGAAATTATTTTAAATTATAGCTACATTATATCATATAACGTTAAATGTAATTTTTTAATTTATTTTACGGGGATTAGATTAATAGGTCAAACAGTTGAAGTCAACAAAGCAGTCCGAAGTTTCAAGCAAGTAGTTTAATATTCAAATAACAAAGTTCAATTTACGACCAAAACTTGAATGCTTAAATTTTCAGTTTAAAAAATTTGTTCCTGATAAAAAAAGCATTTTAAACTAAATGGTTATATTTCCAACCAAACAGATGAATTTCAAAACTAAATTTGATTTTGTACAGTGAAAAGTCCAATTTTGAACAGAATAAATCAGTTTTCAAACAAATAGTTGAATCTTTAACTAAAAAAGATCAATTTTCAATCAAAAATAGAACAGTCAAAGTTTCAGTTCAAAGATGCTTGGACTTGAAATTCTACGAATAGTTCCATATGGAAATATACATGTAAACCCACGTTATTTTTTTAATTGACTTGTAAATCCCTGAGAAATTCCACGTCAGTTGCTTCAATTTATCACCTGATTTCACCTGGAATTACACGCATGAGCGCCGGTGAAATTTATCAATACATATGGAATAATGTTGCAAATATTTCACAACTATGTTGAGAACTACATTGACAATTACAGCAACATTTACCACTCATACCAACATACGAATGTTTACTTTATGAAAAATATAACCCTCTGTTCTTGTTGCAGTACTAAGTTCACAGTTCGAGTGCTTGCCTAATGGTGAGCCAATTCCTGGTGTTCCTCGATCTTCTTCTTCATCTTCTTCTTTTCCTGACAGACAATCTCCTGGAAGGTCTCTTCCTACTGCTAGACCTCGTTCTTCTGCCAGGCCATCACCACATGCCGAGCCTCCTGTTCGCGCCAGGTCCAGGTCTCCTGCTCCCATGAATCCTTCTCCAATCATACCGGGATTTAAGCTTGAAGATCTCAGATTTATACGACTAATTCCTAACAGCAATCCAAGCCGGATATTCGAACTTCGGAAATACACTTTTTCGCCCAATGCACTAGTTCGACTGATGAACAAAAATCATGTCCTCATCCCCATGCCAACCGAAGAACAAATTGTATTATCAACGTCCGATGGTGAAGTCTTTGCAATATTGGATAAAAAATCAAGCGGACATAGGCATCTTCGTGGAATACATAAAATTGTTTATTTGGGGTCAAAACGGGCAAAAATAAACATGCACAGCGGTGCGGTTAAAGAATTGACCACAGAAGAAATCGCGGATTGTCCATTAGGTAACCGTATCTCAATCAGCAAGTGTTTTAGAGTATTTCGTCTGTGAACTACAATTCTTCACGCCTTTATTAAAAGAAATAATAATAAAAAACGCGCGCCCGTCTGTCAGATCATGCGCTTTGGGCTCGGCCTTTCTGCTTTTCCCATCTGCATGCACAGGCCTTTAAAAATTAAATGTCAAATCAGTAGCAGCTGTAATTTTGTAATTTTTAATTTCCTTTTCTGTGTGCCGCTGGAAGGAATAGCCGAAAAATTACGAAAAATGCAGATTAGAATTCGGAATTCTGAAATCTTTCACTATACAAATGTTCAATTTTCAGTTTTTAGTTTTAAGTGTAAATTGTCAATTCAGCAAAATTTTTAACACAGTTCGGAAGACAAATAATTTCAAAAGGTGTTTTTCAATATAATCACTACCCGGCTAGCACAAAAGTTTCCTGGAAGTAGGTTGATGTCCGCGTATCAAGAAAGTTTCCCAAGAGAGGTGTCCAAGAGAGTTTCCCAAGGGATGTTACTGAGGGAGGTACCGGGAATGTTCATGAAAAATGTTTGTATTGTACATATTTAATTAATATAATGAATTAAATATCTCACGAACATTTTTCGAACCTTCCATTCGAATGTTCTAGGAATATCAGGGGTAACTTTGTGCTATCCAGGTATCTCAATACAAAGATATTTGGTAGCACAGGGAAAATTTTTTGAAACCATTGACGTACCATTGCGAGCCCTTCTCATTCATAAAAACGCCGACCGCTCTCTTCACTTCCTTATCGTTTCTGAAGTGCTTGCGCCCCAAATATACTTTAAATATAAAAAACAAATGGAAATCACTGGGCGCCAAGTATGACGAGTAAGCTGGGTGGTCGGAAATGTCCTATTCAAAATCAGTCAACAAATTTTAGGTCATTCTTTTTTTTTAATGTTGTGCAGCATTAGAGTGTACCGGATCCAAGATTTGCTGATGTTGATGTTCACTTGTTTTCAGCACTTGGTGTTCGTTTAAGGGGCAACCACTATAGGTATGATGAGGAAGTAAAGACAGCGGTTAGCGCTTGGATGAAGGAGAAGGGCCCGCAATGGTACACCAATGGTTTGGTAAATTGTTTCTGCGCTACCAATAATCTTTGAGTCGAGCTGATGATTATGCTAAAAATTGATTATAACCCTCAAATTTGTGAAGAAATTATCTTTCAAATTTTTCCACGCATTTTCAATTTTTTGGATCACATTTAAATTTAATTTTGTACTGACCCTCATATTTCATAAACAGTAGAGTTGTAGGGAATTGTTTTCTCGGAAAAAAAGCTTGATGAATTTTTCAAATTCAACCATTTTTTTAAAATTGATAAGAAGCGATGAATTTGTTTGCTCGATTAAAACGGCCACCCTGCTTCTGTTAAAGATCCGAATACATCCGAATACATTCTTACAACTTTTATCGCGATTCACGCTCGATTAATGTGTGTTCAAACTGGGATATTTTCCATATTATGTTGTACTATATTATATTAAATGTATGTGTTATCAATTTCCGTATCTTGTACAGGATTGCTTGTTCATATATAGCAAAATAAATTGTGAAATTTATTATTCATTATTATTTTATCAGAATTTTTTATATTTGGTACGAAATTCCGTAATATCTGGAGCTTCTTAATTCCAAATTTCACAGTGTTGTTGTTGAGAAAAAAATTCTTGAAAATCACCTCTTTTGTATGCCGAGATAGTGGAATGACGCCTTCATGCTTTCACGATGATTCAGAAGAACATAACCTGAAACTTAAGTTTCAGGTTGGCCCTGAAGAAGTAAACTGCAATGTTCAGGAAGCGACGGCAAGATTCGTAGTTTTGCACACGATTGAAATACGAAACACCACATTCTAATTTATTATAATGAATCATCGTGAAAGCATTAAATCTATTATTGAAAACTCTGCAGGATGAGTTTTCTTACTAAAACTAACACTTTTGGTGAGCTTACGTCTTCTCAAGCTAAGCTACTAACATCTTTAGCTTTCTTGAAACGATCCAGGGACAACAACATCGTCCCAAAATTCTTACAATTGAAAAACCATTTGAGAATATCTAAAACCACATCAATTTTACATAAAACCAGTTTGCTTCTCTTGAAAGGAAGAATACAACATACCAAATCTGTCTTGCCCGCTACCTAGAAAAAAATATTAAAAATTCACCTTTTCCTATCAAACACTCTTAGATTTGATATTTGGTATACATTGGACTGCATATCATTTGAAAAATCCCAACGGAATCAAGATCTTTCCACTTAAAAACAAAAAATAAAATTAGTAGTTTAGAAAAGATATGATAACACATTAGGATATGAAGTTTACAGAAAACCTACCCATACAAACAGACACATACATGCTTCCTCCCACCACCAACCATCTCAAAAGCAATCGGTCAGCAACTCCCTTGTATACAGAACTGTTTCTATAACAGATAAAGATAACTTACAAAAGGAACTACAAAACGCTGAACAAATCCTAATACAGAACGATTACACAAACAAACAAATTAATAAAGCAATAAGAAAATAAACTCAAAAAAAGAAGTCAACACAACCTACTAAAGAAGGAGAGAGAAAAACGACCTCCATCCTACACTCTAAAAAGAGACTAATGACTGTCAAACGATACTTTTCACTATTAAAGGATTTTCCATTCAAAATTGGGATGAGAGGAAATCCTTTCACAGAGCCGAACTTTGGTGAATGTTAATGTTAATATTTTGAAGTCTACCTACATTTTGGGTATAAAGCATAATATTCAATGAAATTGAAGGACGCTTTACAAAATCATTGCACCAAGAACGTTTTAAGAACACTTTCGATTGTCAAGAGCAATAAAAAAAATGTATACTTCGATTGTCAAAAACGTGAAAAGGAATGAAAAGTGAGGTTATGCGGATCAAAAATTGTTTTTTCGGTACACGTACCGTCCGAAGTTTTTGCGCCACAATCTGGGATTCCTAATTTTTGGTAGAAATCCAATTTCTACATCATTTCGTACATTTTTTCACCCACTTAATTAATTAATAAATAAATCGTGCAGTGAAAAAATTTACTTGCGCACATTGGGCGCGAAGCGATTTTCACTCATGCGCATGCGCACTTTCTCCGCTAGCCAACAAATGAAATCCTTTAATAGTTAAGGAAATTCTTTTTAAAATCAAAAGAAATCGTTCATCAGTAAAACTAATTCCGTTTTGCATTTAACGGATAAGTCATTAAACAGTTAAACGATTCTATTGATGGACAAAAGAAATCGTCTTAATTTCAAAGGACGCATTCTGAAATGAAAGTAATTTGACTGTTCATAGAATTTTTCTTAAAGCGTACCCTACATCTAAGGTATCACAGAACAAATAGGAAAAAATCTCAACAAACACAACATGCAAACCATATTTAAAACACCTAAACCTGCGAAAATAGGATAACTTCTAAACAACCCTAAAGATAAAAAGGCACCTTTCAGTGATCCACGAGTATATAACATCCCTTGCTCTTGCCGCAAAGTCTATAGTGGAGAAACAGGGAGCGCGGTGAGCCAACGTGTCAAGAAACATGAGAGTAAAGTTAGGCTAAAACATTTTACGCAATGAACACTAGTTGAGCATCATATCGAAACAGGACACAGTATTTTATTTGACAAAGCAACTGTCATGGCAAAAAAATACAATATTTTCCAAGGAAACATAGAGAAGCAATCGAAATCTTAAAACACCCTAATAACATCAATAGGGACAATGGATATAATACCAATCCGATTTGGCTTTTCGTCCTGCCGGGTTTAAAAAAAAAAGACCTGATTAGCCAATCAACTTCGGCCAGTTCCCAGGGTGGGGAGCTCTGGTCAATCGCAGGCATCATAGAGAGTATATATATACAAACGACATAATCTGAAACTCCAGTTTCAGGTTAGCCCTGAAGAAGATTCGTAGTTTCGCACACGATTGAAATCCAAAACAACTTCTCTTAATTTACTATATGCATGTACTTTATTTATAAACCGTATTCATATATTACATTTTGTTCAACTTCTCGACGAAACAAATCAAATTTTTTTTGAGTTTATGATGCTCCAATTTTAAAATTGGACTTTTAACTTTAACAACGAGGTGAGCACTACAATGTAATTGTTTCTAATTTTCGTATACTAGTAATAAGGTCAGCTCAATGATTCTGATCCGAGTCTGACGAATCGGATCCTAACGTCATATATTACCCTATTCTGTCAACAATCTGCTGACTTATGGTCTGCAGCTTTGGCTTGTTTAGTGTGTGATGACGTATCCTTAGATTGCGCGTACTGCAGGATCCTGGCAATCAACTTTTGGCCAGCACCATTTGGTTTTATGAGAAGTCGTTGGTTTTGTTTTACAGTTCGCATGTGCCAAAGTTGTCGCTCATCAGACACACACGACAAATGATCCTACTACTATCAGCGAGAAAATTCGAGTCTTCTGTCTTTAACGTTAAAAATTTAGTGAAGAAAAAATGGTAGCTCAATGAATGAAGGATCATTTTGAAGGTCAAAATATTGTACGTTAATTAACCTAAAACGAATATGCCAAAAAAAATTGTATAGCTTACAGACCCGAAATTCTGTTAAAGAGTAGGGAAATTCGACAACTTTTAAGGACAGCGAACTTTGGAAAATAGTTTTTTATTGAAAAAATGATAGGAAAAATCTGAAAAAATTCATGGTGGTGCCTTAAAGATTTCTAAACAAATTGCCGTTGAAAAATTTGCAGAATATAACAAATTGTTCGTTTTTTGTACATAACTATACAACTGTACTATCTTCAGTTCTAATGAAGATAATGAAGTGATTTCAATTAGAGGTAGTTAGTTGAACTATTTGTAATTATTTACAATTTTAAAGAAGTATGTGCTTCTTTTTCTCTTTGTGCAAATTGCGATATTTGAAGACAGTTCTTCATACTAGAAAGCAAGTGCAAGAAACCAGCGGGGTGCCTTTTTTCATTGGATCGTTCTCGTCTTTCCTCAGCACGTGGTTCCATGAAAGACGAGGACGATCCCATGAAAGAAAAAGTTTTGATAATCTTGTAGCGATTTGAAAGAGCAACGTTTTTCTTCTCTAGACATTCTTTCATATCATGTGTTGTTCGGCTTGAAATTTCAATTTTCGATTGATCTTCTAAATTTCGTAAATGCTATAACTCTGATAATTTTCTTTTTATCAAAGAAAGTCTTGAACATAAATTGATTCGCTCTCTGAATACTGCGAACAGTCGTACATCAAATTTTGAAATCTTGGAAAAAAATTGTCATAAAAGTTTGAAAATCCTCCAACTTTTTGATTTTCTATTCAAACTGGCCGGATAACGAACTCGTTTTTTCCTCTAGGATATACTTGTATCACACAAGCACTTTTGAACATACCCTGTTCGAGATAGGATACAAATCTAACTGGTATGATTCACTTGAGTTTCTTCTTAACATATACTCCAGATTTTAACAGTTGCGGACTGACTACCCAAGGGCGCGGCACGGAGAGCTTCCTTTGGGGCGTCAAGACTGATGATTACAAAAAAATAGGTCTTTTGATTTTGAGTACGAGTTTGACTTTGAATAAAGAACCTTATTTGATCATTGGGACGAAGTGACCGAATAAAATTCTTTTTGTTTTGAATGACACTGCAGCACTTGAAAATTTCGCTATCAAGACAAATATTTACCGAGGCGGAAAGAATTTATTTGATTTGTTACTAACGTGATGGTTTTCATTAATATGTAGCTCTTCAAATATGAAAAAAATGTTGTCTACTACAGGAAAAAATTCTAAAAAATATAATTTATTTTTTACGCACGCAACGAATCTTTTATTTACATCTTCGCGGAAATTTTCATTTCGTGGGCAAAATTTTTCATGATTACTGAGGAATTAAGTAATATTCATTTGTGCCGCTGGTCTAAATTTGAGGAGTGTGATTGCTTCTTGATTATGTAACTGAAAACATATTTGGAATTAGTTCCTGCACAGATATTGAAAAAATGCCTTTACTGATAAATCATTTCTTTTCACCCAAACAATAATATCTTGTCACAATAGATTGTCTTTGAACAACAACACTCATTGCTATAAACAACTTGTATAAACAAACATAATAATATCACAGTTCATGTTGAATAATGTAAAATGAATTTACCCACCGTTGTTTTGTCACATTCCGAGTATGGAAGATACCGTGTTGTACCCGTCGTTCCCGCATGAGTGCATGGCACGTTATGCAGCTATCATCGGAAATTTTTTGGCTCTAAATTTGGTGACTATATGCTTGAGTGGAAATTATACCGTCTTGACACGTCAAAATGAAAGGCTCAGTGGTTGACTTCATTATGGATGATTTGAGGAAAGCAAACGTCAGCTCATACGACATCGACTTGTCCTTCACATTTCTGTGAAAGATGCCGTGCATCTTCTTGTCGAGCAGCTGATCGAGGAAGTTTTTCTTCTGTGCTTTCTTGACAGGCAGCGCTGGTATGATGCTGCGTCTTTGCAGACACATCTGTCGACCAGCAGTTTCTCCCGAGTTCCTGCTACGCCTTTCTTCGAACCGTGTTGTTCGGACATCTCACGAGACATAGATCAAACTATCCGAACAATCATATCATGTAGGACAGCTGTAAAGGTTTTAAACCACGTAGATAGACAAATTCTTAGTCTGTCATTCTTATTGTCAGACAAGTTGACCATCTTCGGCAGGAGCACTTTTTGTCCTTCCACGAAGCACTCTGAAATAGGCTCTTTCGACTTCAGATATAGGGTGAAAATGCGGGCCAGATGCTGCTGGGTGGTGAGGGGCCACTCAAGTCCTTGAAGCTATTTATGTTCACTGTGTCCTTATTCTTTGGATGCTGGACTTCGTAGACTTCTTTCAACAATGCTTCAACCTTCTCTGGTTTGGGCGGGTGGTCGAAAGTATCTGAAGGGTCTTGGAGGAGTCGTGATGGGACGGAAAAAACCTTTTCATTTTCTCTGACATACCTCTTCCTCCGCTCTATGCTTCTCCTAGCGTCCGATAGTATCCGTATTTTGTCAATAATATACTGCTTGATGGTCAGCAATTTTGACTTTTTGAGTGGCAGCGTTATCTAGTTATCTATCTATCGTTATCTAGTTCAACCAGATCTTTGGGTTCGAAAGAAACCTGGATTATGGTTGCAGGGATACCCTGCGCGTTCGATTGTTTTGAACCGAGCTTACTACAACTATGTTTGGTGTTATCAGTGTTGTTCCCACAAGCAGCTGGGGAAACGGTCAGCTCATTTTTGTAGATCCCCGCAGCAATGATAAGGCTACATGCTCTAAAAGGTCACCCGGTATCCCAAAGTCACCGTTTGAGACATCCGCCAAGCTACCATTTAGCTTTCGGCATGGTCGTTACGCTTTCGCTTGGGGGTGGTTCATTCAGGACCATCCCTGGACAATTGTCCGCGACTGCTTATCGATTATTGTAATCATATTTAGTAAAACCCCTAGGTACAGGGACCCTCTATCCGCAACCCGAAGACGAGCCCCGTTGCTTTAACATAGGCCCTCAGGTTCGATTCCAAAGGGACCCGAATCGAAAGCGGTCGTGATACGAGGCAATAGGTGTGATTTACCGCGGTTCTACTGGGAACCGGTGTGATTTTCATATTATGGCGTGGGCTAACCCCCCACATTCTTTAATATTTATAGCGACTAATGAGAATATGGAATTCGCTGCAAGTCACCAGCAATTAAAAATTTTTAGGTGACGACTTGTTCGCTACATAAAAAAACCTACCTCAACTTTCTTTGCACTTCATAATAATTTCTAATCCACTTCATTTTCTCGATATAGTTTCTAAAAAATTTCATAAAAAACATGACAGGATGAAATCTATCGCTCCAATTCTTTTAACATATTTTGTAGTATTTATATTAGTTTTTCAACGCATACAATTATATCTTATAATACAAACTATATAGATTTGTCATGTAAACCCCAATTTTCCTTAAAACGTAGAAGATGATATGAATATTGACGTCAATTTAAACTAATTTGGTGAACAAATATTTTTCGTTGGAACTGAATCTTATCATATGTAAACACCTCTCAATGACAAGCTTGGCACTTCTGATATGAGACAGTGAGTACAGTTTAGATTATATAAGTTTCTGGAGCAGTGGAATATTCGTTATTTACGTTCTTGATCAAATTCTTCATTAATACAATAATCAGTTTTTCTTCTGGTCAGAAAAGATGAAAACTACGTGGACTCTGGTCTTGTCCTTGGCGATTATCCTCGCTTTTGTTGGTAAATATCATAATAGAACAAAGAATTCGATAAAAACATTGTTGAAAAATTATTTAGAATTATAGCAAATCAAACTTTTTACAAACTGATCTGCACGGAGCAACTTTGCACGAGCCCAACTGTGCACATCAATATTCTATATTCTTTTCTAACGTTAACAGGTAGATTTTCAATTTAATTGACTGGGAGAAGACTAATAACTTAAGCAGTACACTGCACATATATTGAAAATTTTGCTTTTATTATTACAAAAGGGGGATATATGACTTTTTACGAGAAACGCGAAACTGAAAATTATAAATCGATATCTTATATATGGGTCACTCCAGAAGTTTCCGGTCTCAAAAAAGAAAAAGACTTGTTTTCAAATTTTTTCAATTGTTTTTAAAAGTAGGATCATACTGAATTTGCACCATTCGACACGCGCTTCCATTTGAGCTTCAGAATGCGTGGGAAGGTTCTTAAAAGTAGAAATTTTCGCATTATATTGATTTAATTAATTGAATCAACTAAATTCCTCATGATGATTCCCAAAGCTTTCTTTGACACAGAAAGTATTTTCTATTAAAATAAGTAAACCCTAAAATAAACAAAACTCTACGATTATTATGAATGACATAATATTTCTAAATCAAGAAATATTTTGAAAAAATTTTATCTTAATGCTGAGAAAGAAATTCTAATTTTCCTATATTGTTATATAAATCTCTATGGCTCTTGAAATTAATGTTTTCTTTCTCAAAGTATTTAACTAGATTCACCAAGTTTCGACTTCAGCATCTAGGAGATTTTTAACTTTTCAGGTCCTAAGGACGAATAGAAAATTTTATAAAACTCTGAATCTTCAAAAACTACATGTATTTGAAACTAAAAAAAATTTATTTGCAAACAAAACGATAAATCTTTAAACTAAGATCATTAATCTTTAACCAAACGAAGGAATTTGTGAAAATTGAGTCTTATTTTTGTCCAAGGTGTTGAATTTTTAACCCAACAAGATGCATTCTCAACGAAAATTGTAATAGTTGGTATTTCAGATAAAAAGTATATTGATTTTTAATCAAAAACAGTTGAAGTTCAAAGTTAAATTTTGAATAAAATACATCAGTTTTCAAACAAATAGTTGAATCTTCATCTGAAAAAGATCAATTTTCAACCGAAAATAGAACAGTCAAAGTTTCACGCATGACCGCCGGTAAAATTCCTCAATGCATATGGTGTCCTGCATGATGTTTTAACTTTAATTCACCATACCCTTCTTCTCCTGAACTAACCAATAACCTCAAGTTTTTTTATGACAAGCATAATTGGATAATAATGTTGCAAATAGTTCACAACTAAGTTGAGAACTACATTGACAATTACAACAACATTTACCACTCATACCAACATACGAATGTGTACTTTAAGAAAAATGTAACCCTCTATTTCTTGTTGCAGTACTAAGTTTACAGTTCGAGTGCTTGCCTAATGGTGCGCCAATTCCTGGTGTTCCTCGTAGTGGAGCTTCTTCTTCATTTCCTGACAGACAATCTCCCGAAAGATCTCCTCCTACTGTCAGACCTTGTACTTTTGCCAGGTCTCCACCACCAGCTGAGCCTCCTCTTCGTGCCAGGTCCAGGTCTCCTCTTCCCAGGAACGCTTCTTCACTCGTACCTGGATTTAAGCTTGAAGATCTCAGATTTGTACGACTAATTTCTCTCAGCAATCCAAACCGGATATTTGAACTTCGACGATACACTTTTCCTCCCAATGAACTATTTCGACTGATGAACAAAAATCATGAACTCATCCCCATGCCATCTGAAGCAAAAATTGTATTATCAACGTCCGATGGTGACGTCTTTGCAATATTGGAAAAAAAATCAAGCGGACATACGCTTTTTCGTGGAATATTTAAAATTATTTATTTGGGGTCAAAAAGGGCAAAAATAAACATTCACAGCGGTGCGGTTAATGAACTGACCAAGCAAGAAATCGCGGATTGTCCAGTAGGTAACCGTTTCTCAATCGGAAAAAGTTTTAGAGTATTTCGTATGTGAACTACAATTCTTCAAGCCGTCATTAAAAGAAATAATAATACAAAAGCGCGCACCTTTTTTAATTCATGCGCTTCGGACACAGTCTTTCTGCTTACCCCACCTTTATTCATAGACCTTTATATATCAAAGGTCCAATCAGTAGCAACTGATAATTCCTGCTTCACAGTGCCGCCGAAACAGAAGATCCAGAAATGACCCAAAATTTATGTTACAATGCGGAGTTCTGAAATCTTCTACCATACCAATTTTTCAATTTCAGTTTTGATTTTGAATGGAAAAATTTAAATAAAAGTTTATTTACAAATGTTAGGAGAATTCCGTCTTAATAAATCTAGCTTTACAACGCATCAAAAACAAATGAGATGAAATCCCTTAATGTACTTTGATACCAGGAGATGAATTCTTAAATGCAGTCGAGTTTTGTTTAAGATCCGCATATTTTAAATTCAACAATATGAATTTCAAGCAAATGGAAGAACTGACCATGGGATCTCTGCTCTCTACTGTGGTAGCAGACATCGTCATGTATACCCTCGAAATTGATTGTCTTCTAACCTTAGGTTTTGAAATACGATTTTATAAAAGATACGTAAACAATATCTGTATGATTATTCCGGAATGAAAGTTACTAGGTTATTAAGTTATTGAGAAATCTTCTGCTTTTTTTACTCAAATCTTTAATATACTTTTAAAAAGAAAAAGAAAACAAAAACTAGACACTTAACTATTTAAACGTATCTTTCACTAGACCTATCAATGGCACTATTCTCACTAATTAGTATTATAAACCTTCTTGGTCTGGTAGGTACCTATATTTTCTATCGCAGAGTGCTTGGTCACATGAGAAAGAAATTACTATTCATTTAGTATTTGAAAAATGATTAATTTGCATGGTGACCACAAATGAAATAGGTATCACTGAAATGAACTCAAATGCAGAAAGGAATGTTGATATTGATACACATAATAAACATTCTATTGTCAAACAGCGTCTTTGTAGTGCATATTTCATCAATCCTTTTCACTCTTTGTAATTATGATAATCCACGAGATCAAGCTATAGTAATTAAAAAGTTATATCAAATCGATTAGCCGCAACACTATCAAACTATCCTGATGTAAATTCAGGCCAAAAAATATTAAAATAGTACAAAAAACTGTCGATAATGGTTAACCTTTAAATCTTATCAATAGCCTACATGACATCTGGTAGACCGTTCACGAAAAGGGTACGAAAGTTCGCCCAAAAACTGAGGATCTTCAATCACACACTGAACAAGTCAAAGCTGCTGACAATCAAGCAGCATATTGCTGAAAAAATAAGGCATTTATTTGACGCAAGGAGGAGAATACAGAAGAGGGAGAAATGGATCAGGGGGAATCAACAGTTTCTCGCTGACCCGTCGCGCCTATTCAGTGATCAGCCTGTTTTTGTCAGGAATCCACCCAAGCCCAGCAAGGTAGAGACTTTTTGGAGAGATGTATACAAGATCCCGAAAACACTGGAGTTTAAAGAAGATACTGATATCATCCGCTTCAAGGAGTTTTGCTACAACCTCGTAAAATTTGTGGAGGAATGTCCATCAATCACTGCCGAAGAGGTGAAACAAGCACTTAGAGGCATGGAGAACTTTTCCGCTGCAGGACCAGATTGTATCAATAACTCATGGTTTATTTATTATTCAAGTTTTTGGGATACACTGTATCCTGTGCAGAACTACGCCTGGAAAAAGACTCAGATTGCCGAGTCGCCAGACTCGGATCCTAACGTCAGATATCAACCTATTCTGTCAACAAACTGTTGACTTATGGTCATCACCTTTGGCTTGTTGAGTATGTGATGACGTGTCCGTAGTTTGCGTGAGCTGTCGGATCCTGATAGTGAACTTTTGGTCAGAGCCTCTTAGTCTTATAAGGAGCTGTTGGTTTTCTTTTACGGCTTGCATGTGCCAAAGTTCTCGCTCGTCAGACACACCAGAAATGATGGCCCAGAGGTCAAACTGTTCGAAAAAATCTCTACGAGACGCATCATCTACTTCGGGCTTGAGGGAAACCTAGATGCTGATGTTTCTCATGATCCTAGAGCATCGCTCTTTCTCTACTGTATGCCTGTCGCGGTTGATTTTGGTTTCTCCTCTGCATCACAGAGCATGCAGTCACGTTATGTAACCGCTTCGCTCAAGGAATATCTGGTATCGTAGCACTCTAGCTGGTCATCTTTCTGTCGATCCATCCACTCAAAACCATAATAAGGCGTTATCGGTCTGCATTGTTTTTCTACACCCATTATCGGCAGCCCAGCATGTCCAATTGTTTTGAACTACATGTACAGCTAGGTTTGGTGTAATCATTGTTGTTTCTACGAACAGCTAGGAAAGGATAGAAATTACCTTCGGCCTATTTTCAAGCTGGGACAATGTATGACGAAAACGGTGCGACAATTCAAATTTCCCACAGCGCCAGTCTCAACGAGAGCGTCACTTCGAAAATCTGTCTGAGTACTCTTTTTTATTTGCGATCGTATAAATTATCATATAAAATCAAATATCGTATTCATTTTTGACAGCGATCATTCTACTACATAACCATTTTATGGAATGCGTTTGTGTTCATGTGTGTGATATTCTTACATTACATTTCACACTTGTATTTATTATTTTGTGACAATAAATGTTAAATTATTATAATCGTACAAATCATGCTTTCTCCATTCTTATGGGTTGAAAGCAATTCGTGAGCAATTTTTTTTTACCCTGATTCTTATCAAATGTAAATATTTCAGAAGAACAAGCTGGCCGCCTTTAATTTCAGAGATAGCCACTATAGTATAGATTATATAAGCTACTAAAGCACTCGAATATTCATTATTTTTATTGTCATTGAAAGTCCTCATTAATGTATTACATTAATCAGTGTTTTCTTTAATTAGAAAAGATGAAAATTGTTTGTACTTTCGTCTTATACTGGACTGTGAACCTCAATTCTATTGGTAAATATAATAATATAATATATATATCATTTGAAGTAAATTTTTTGTAAGCTTTACAGAAATCAGAATTTTTTCGATTTGATCTGCACCCAGCAACTTTGCACGTTTACATATATTTAACAGGGTTCACACATTACTTATAAACCTAAACCCTCAGTAACCACACCCCATGTAGAAAACATCATTTTTTATATTCATTTACATATCATATTCATTAATATACATCAAATAATAATAATAATAATAGTCGCACAAGATTTGTCATAACATCTGACAAAAGACAAGTGACTGCAAGCTA
>CAKNYM010042350.1:5137-72281 GCA_932195095.1 Andricus curvator
ACTCACAACTCACAACTCACAACTCACAACTCACAACTCACAACTCATAACTCATAACTCGCAACTCACACATCACACATCACGACTCACAACTCAGGGAAATGAGGGGAAACAGAAAGTGAGGGGAAATGTGGGGAGAAGTAAGGTGAGAGGAATTTCATCAAGAAGGAGACAGAAAAGGAAGGGGAAGTGAAGTTACGGGTGGAGAGGGTAGGTAGTAGAATGTAGTGGGAGTAAGACAGAGAAATTATGGGAGGGAGAGGTTTAAACGACACATTTACGTCTTAATAGGCTACGAAACCTTTTTTTTTGTAGGTGAAAGGGCCTACTTTGACCTAATGACTTTCAATTTTACCCCCCCCCCCCATAACCTAGTATTGTGCCCGGAAAAAGTATCAAAAAAATGCAAAATAGCAGTTTTATGTAAAATTCATGATGCAGAAGGTGATAACAAAAAAATTCGAAATTAATCATTTCTATTCGATTAGTAACAAGCTTGCAAGTACTTTTGGATTCATTTTCAATTTTTTAAACAATCATTATTTGCTTAAGCCTTTGGTTCCGCTGTAGGTGAAGAAAATTTATTATTTTACGAGATAAACTATACGGTTACGAAATGTCAAGAGCGATTATTAATTCCTTGTTTAACATATTTAGTAATTATTTAAACAATTTTCATATGTTTAAACAACTTTTTTCCTGTAAATCGTACAAAGCTATTATTTTTTGGAATTAATGATACAATTTATAAATGTTGTGATTAATATATTTTTTTTACGATATTTGGCAATAATTTAAACAATTTTTCTATTTTGAAACAATTTTTTTTTATCTGCAAATCTCAAAAAGATACTATTTTTTGGAATTAATAACGCAGTTAATGGATGCTTGAAGTGATCTTTTTATGAAAGACAGTTCTCAATTATTGAAACAATTTGCAGCAGTCTAAACCATTTCTTTCCGCTATAAAATTCTTGAAAAGTTACTACTTTCTGAAATTGATAACGAAGTTAATTAATTTCGAGATTAACATTTTTTTTCGAAAACAGTTTGCAATTATTTAAACAATTATTAATAATTTACTTGCGTCTATTCATAGGGAAGGTAAACAAAATTCTAGTCTTCTCAAATCACAATATGTAGATTAAAATTATAAAATTTATATATTACTCTCAGCATTCGTTAACTATATCATTAATTCCGGAAAATACTAATTTTTCACGATCTCATTTGGCAACAGTTCTACTATTTTCTAGAAAATTCAATTATTTTTAGAAAATAAAAATATTTTTATAAAATCTCATACTTTTAGGTCAAAAATTCAAATACTCATTTGAAAGTTAAACGATTTTGTTAATAATTAATTGTTTGTGCTAGAGATTCATCTCTTTGGGTGGAAATTGATCTACTTTGTTAAAAATTTGTTTATTTTATGATTAAAAAGTAATTTTTCGAACTAAAAATTATATTGGATTCATTTGCTTAAGTTATGTTTAATTAAGTTGAATTCAACTGCTTCTTAATGAAACTTAAAATTTTCTGTGTTGGAAGATAAAATATTTAGTTGAAATTTAAAGTATTTATTAAAAAATTTAACTATTTGATAGAAAGTTAACTTTTTTTTTAATTCATATTTTTCAATTGAAAATTTAACTATTTTGTAGAATATCCGTCATTTTAGCTTCAAAATTCAACAATTTGGTCAAACTTTCCTTTTCTTTATCGAAAATTCGTCTTCTTTGATGAAAAATGAATCCTTCTGGTTAAAAATCTAACTTTTGGGATACAATTATATATTTTTCGAAATGAAAATTCTACTTTGGTTGAAATACTTTTTTAAAAATGCACTTTTATCAAGATTCACCTCTGATTGAAAATTAAACTATTTTGTTGATTCTTGTTTTGTCTTGTTAAAAATAAATTTTTTGTATCTGCTGAATTAACTATTCCATATTTAGTTGGAAATTTACTCTGAGTGAATTGAAAATTCGCGTTTTTGTGTAGAAAATTAATCTTCTTTCTTCAAACTTCATCTTTTTGGTTCAGGATTCAACTACACTCAAAGTCCCATATAATAACAGTTTCGGGGGGTGTCTCGCACTCGCCTTGTTACTAAATCGGTACCTACGAAACGTAAACAGTCAGGGCCGCCTGAGCCGTTTTCAATTTGACTGAATAATATTGAGCAATATACTCTACTGAGTACTCGCGCACTGCGGCCCTTCCGAGGCGAGACTCACCACCGTCTCTCGCTCTGCCCGCTGAATAACTGCGTCGACCAGAAGTTCTAGGAATTACAAAACCGGACTTGCCTTCTATGGGACCTGGAGTGTTTTTTTTGCTAAATATGCGTCTTTCGGTTCAATTAATCTCGCTGAA
The DNA here is from genome assembly GCA_932195095.1 of Andricus curvator. Lineage (NCBI taxonomy): Eukaryota > Metazoa > Arthropoda > Insecta > Hymenoptera > Cynipidae > Andricus > Andricus curvator. The sequence goes on from CAKNYM010042350.1 coordinate 7,517, forward strand.
AGTTATTTTATTTGGTTTATGTAATCTGTTGGTTCAAAAATTCAACTGCTTTGTGAAAAATGTATTATTTTGGATTGGAAATTCATCTCTTGTGGTAGAAAAGCTTAATCAGTTGGGAATTTAACTATTTGACTGAAAATAAATATAATTCGACTAGAAAACTTAATGATTTTAAGCTTTTTATATTGAATTCTATATGGTATCTACATTAATTTCATTTTCAAAAATGTATTCATAACATAGCCCAAAGTTTAAAAATGAAAAGTATAAAGTTATAGACATTGCGATATCAGTTTTAACGACTCAGTAAATAATTTTTTTCCTTGATACTGACTTATCAAATGTAAATATCACAGAAGGAAAAGTTTGAGGCCTATACTGTCTTTAAACGATGACATAACTACCATTGTACATATAAGATATGCTATATTCTAATGAAGTACGAAGACATTTGTTAATTAAGCTGATAACGAAATTCTTCATTAACGCATTATTCAGTTTTTCCTCAAACTGGAAAGATGAAGATTCTTCATACTCTGGTCTTATCATTGGTTGTTGTCCTTCATTCTATTGGTGAATATAATAATATAATAATATAATATCAAGTGGATTTTTAATTTTAAGCCATTTGCAAACAACAATTTGTTTAAGTTAATTCGCATTCTCTCCCAATTGATTTTTTTCCAAAGTCTATTTGAGTGTGTAAGAAATTAGGATTAATTTAACCTGAATTTATTTCGGTTGAATGTGAAATAAGGAATACGATAAACTAGCTGGTTTCTAGGAAAAATAATGGACGTTCCATAATACTGCACTACTAAGGAAAACCTTACGTTAGTGAAATGGTCGTTCAGAACAACTTTGCCATTGCAAGGTACAAGTAAATAAACCGTAATAGAACATTCACTTACGTAAGTTTTTGCTTACATTATTACCGCAGAATATTGACACAGGAGGTTTATGCTATATCGAACAAGGAGTATGGACTTACAAAATAATCTAATCCTCTCTTTCTGGTTGCAGAGTTAAGTTCACAGTCCGAGGTTTCACCTAATGGCGACTCTATTTCAGGTCGTATACGGTCCGCACCTTCTCCTTCTTCCGAAGAATATCATTCTCTTGCCAGGACATCTCCTTCCCTTGATCTTTCTCTTGGCAGGTCTGGGTCTCCACGAGCTAGGTCAAGGTCTCCTTCTGCTAGATTCCCTCGTCCTGCATTATTACCCGGTAAAATTAATTCAGAATCATACTAATTATAGAGTACTACAAATTAGAGAACGTAGTGGCACGGTGAGCTATTTTCTTCCATTTTATATATCATTTTACAAATCCTTAAAACACACAAGCCTTACTGAATTTAAATTTAAATTTAAATCAAAATTGGCTAATATTGTGCTGCAAAAACCACTTACTTTTGAATTTTCTCGACTTTAATACACAGCAAATCTTCAAAACGAGTTCAAATATAATATAATTTCGAAAAATGAAAATATATAAATTTTTGCATGTTCAATATTCAAAAGATATTTTCCTCGATTTAAAAAAAATGTTCACCATATTTTTAGTTATCTCAAGCTCAAAAATGAACATTGTTAAAAATTATTAATGAAATTGAGGAAAATAATCTCATACGCAATCGAAACTAATTCTGGAAGAGAGTTAAATGCGAACTTTAGACAAAAATATTTCATGGTAAAATTTGTTAATTTAAAAACAGTCATTCCGAGTTTTATGTTTTTTCTTTCTCTTTAGGTAAAAAGTAGCAATTCTAATTTAATCCTAATGATGTAAGGCTTTCTTTATTTCTAGCAGTAATCTCTAAATATCTCTTTGGTACGTTTTTATTACAAAAAAGTAATTTAGGAATTACATAACTGTTATCTTTATAAATAATATTTTGCTTAAATACAACTTTTTAATGAAAACATACCCAATAGATTCTTAGGAAATCTTTCAAGGAATAAAATGAGCCCTACAAGATAAGGATTAAATCAGAAATGGAACTTCTCCTTAACGAGAAAGCAAAGTCATAAAACTATAAATAACTATTGTTAAATAAAAATTTTTCACCTAAAACATTTTTTTCAATGCACATTTTTTAACTTGAGCAAATCTGTAGTTTTTTCAGAGTGATACTCTGGAATCAAATAAGTAATTAATAGCGTATGACAGTACTTAACAATGTATTATAATTATTTTTGAATAACAAAACGTTTTTAAAATTTAAAGAATTTACCAAGTTACTACTATGAAACCAGGTTGGAAGTTAACGAAGTTGAGTCCTGAATTTTGGGATCATCGGAGTCGACTTCAAAAAAATATATTTTCCAGAATTTTATTGCATTTTTCCCTTCTAGTTTGCTATTATCTGTCCAAGAAGTATATTCTGATTCTCCATATAAGGGACTTGTATCTAAAGAATGTTAAATATTAAAAAATATTTCAGATTATATTTAATGTAATTTAGATAAACATCGGAAACCTACAAACCTATAAATCATACAAGAAATATAAATGAATAATACGTACCTTTGGTGTATTTACAATAGGCCAGAACTTTAGAGCGTAAAAGGCTTGTAGGGCTTCTGAAAATCAACGTTTCCCTTCTCTTGACTTTTTTTTCATATGGTGTGTTGTTCGGATAAAAAATTGTCATTTTTCTTTGATTTTATGAATTTTGAAAATGCTATAATCCTAAAAATTGTATTCCTATCGAAAAAAGCCGTAAAGGTAAATTGTTCAACTTTTCGAGTACTATGCATAGACGTGCATAGGATTTTCAAATCTTGAATAAAATCGTACCAAAGGCCATGCAGATAGACACATTCGTGAAACCCAGTCGAATTTTACACAAATCTAATACCTACTCTGATGAGAATGTGAAATGAGAAGTATGCAGTGCATTTTTATTGACTTAACTGAATTAAAAAGCCTGAAAAAAGTTCTTACATAAAAATTGAAATTTGATTTTAAAAAAGAACACTTCTTGCTTTTTACTTTTTGCTCTTTTTTGAAGCTTGATAATCCTATGCTACGTGCGCCTTCACCCCCTATAAGGTTTTTAAATTAGGATATTAATTTGATTAATTGGATATTTCCTCCGGTAAAATATTTTTCAAAAAAGTGAAGGTCATTCCTGAAGTAAATTTCAACGAGGAATTCAATAATGACCTTCATTTTGACCTTGAAGTTGACCTTCATGGCTTTTTGAAGGTCAACTTTGTTTTTTTTAAATAGAAACCCCATTTTTTACATCTGCAATCGATAGAGCGGAAAATTCTACGTTCAGATACGTACCCAAGTCATAGGTCAATTATAAAGTTCAAGGTCAATTAGAGGTTATTTGAAATAAACAAAGTTTTCCAACAGGTCAGTGCAATTCCTGAAGTATTTTTCAACGGGGAATTCAATGGTGACCTTCATTTTGACCTTGAAGTTGACCTTCATGGCTGTTTGAAGGTCAGATTTGTTTTTTTTTACGGAAACCCCCTTTTTCACATCTGCAATCGATAGAGCGAAAAATACTACGTTCAACGAGAGAGAAATTCATTGGTGAGCTCTGTATTGATCTTGGCTACAGCGTTTTGAATATTGTAAAATCATATAGGAAATTTTTCATTAAAAGTTCCAGGAGTTCTGGTGAGAGTTCTGTTTCTCCCCAAAGAGTTATATCGAAAAGTCCTATACCGTTTTTCGATACCTAAGTCAATACCTAAGGCGATAGCATAAGTCATATACCGTTTTTCTATCTCCATGCGAATATTAAGAATCGAAACTACATTTATGTATTACGAGTACATACTTACTATCTCTCGCTACAGGATTATTATGGCGCAAGCTAAACTTTCGGAACGATAGAGGGTATCCGTATTAATGATGCGTATTTGGGGAAATCGAGTTCGATCTTATGATCTAGTTCGTTTGCTTTTTAATCGCACTTTTCGTAACAGAGAAGGGTTAAATCCTGTCTCAAAATCAACAATTGAAAGAACTGTAAGGCGCTTTATGAATCATGGATCTATCAAGGACCTTCAGAGAACTGGTCGGCCAAAATCTGCAGGATTTGAGGAGATGCAGATGGACATAGCCCAAGCATTTGTTGAAAACCCACACCTTAGTTTACGTCGAGCTAGTGATGAGCGTGACGTTGCTCCTGAGACATTGCGAAATATTTTTAAAAGCATTAATTTCCATCCTTACAAAGTTCATCTGGTACAACAGATCAATGAAGACGATCCTGATCGTCGGGTTGAATTTTGTGAAATTATGATGGACAGAATTGATAGAGATCCTCTTTTCTTGTACGTACAGTATTTTCAGATAAAGCTACTTTCACTTTAAAAGGTGAAGTTAACAGACAAAATTGTAGATATTGGTCCGACACAAATCCTGATTGGATGTTGGAGAGTCACACACAATATCCAAAAAAGATTAATGTTTCGGCCCGTATCTTGAATGATACATTGATAGGCCCTTTCTTCATCGATTGTAATCTCAATGCCCGTGCATATGAAGAGCTTCTCAGAAACCAAATTGTAACAAGAATAAGAGAGATTACAGGCGATAATTTTTAAAATATTTGGTTCCAGCAGGACGGAGCAGCGGCTCATTACGGTAGGGTGGTTCGAACATATTTGGATACTCAGTTCCCTCATAGGTGGATTGGAAGAATGGGTGAAATCAAGTGGCCTGCTAGATCTCCTGATCTGACGCCTCTCGACTATTTTCTTTGGGGTTATTTAAAGAGCAAAGTATACTCAACGCAACCCCAAAGCTTAGACGAATTGCAGAATCGGATTCTGAAAGAGGCTACTTTGATTGATAGGGAGATGATTCGTAATGCTTTAACTCATTTTTACAATCGCATAGATTTTTGTCAAGAAGCTCAAGGTTTTCAGTTCGAACATCTTCACTGAAGCCTGAGAGGCAAGGGGACTCATGCTAATCAAGCACCCCGAAACGTGAGAGGCAAGAGGACTCACGCTAATTAAGCACCCCAAAGGGAACAGAATTTACTACGTCCACGTCGTTGTTCCTGGGTAATTCTAAACGTAAACGTAAACTGCTTGGAAAAAACCTTGAAAAAACCTTGAAGATCATCATCAAAATCAATACAGAGCTCACCAATGAATTTCTCGTTGAAATTTACTTCAGGAATTACACTGACCTCTTGGAAAACTTTGTTTTTTTCAAATAACCTCTAATTTCCCTTGAACGTTACAATTGACCTATGACTTGGTTACGTATCTGAACGTAGAATTTTCCGCTCTATCGATTGCAGATGTAAAGAAAGGGGGTTTCCATTAAAAAAAACAAAGTTGACCTTCAAAAAGCCATGAAGGTCAACTTAAAGTTAAAAATGAAGGTCACCATTGAATTCCTCGTTGAAATTCGCAGATGCGACGAAACTAGTTGTATCTGGGGGTGGCAGAAGAGAAAGAAGTTGTATCTAGGGACTGTTGAAAGCAGAAAGGTGATACATAAGTTTCCCCAGTAATGTTACCTACAGGCCATCGATTTGTGATACAGCAGCTTTGTTGGCGATGAGATCTTTTTATCTATCTATATTAAAAAAAAAAGATTTCTCCGCCGTCTCATGAACCTCTAGCTTCGCTGGCATTTGAATCCAGGTTTTCAGATTGCTGACTGGGTGCTCTCAACGATCTTACTAGAAACAAAGAAAAAAATTATGAATTTCTCTTCTTGTTAACTTTTTACAGAGCAATCAATGTCTTACCCCCGTTTGGTCTTGCTCCAGTCTACCCTACTACCTTTTTGGTTAGCAATGTCCCATACAATATACTCTGATTAACTCAAGAACCAGGTAGACCAACCAGAAAGAATATCGCGAAAAATAGCATATCACAATGTTTAAGAAAACTAAGATCGAAAAATAATACGTATACGTACTTAAAAAAATCCTGTATTTCTATTTGCAGAATTGAGTTTAAGATCCGGCTGTTTCCCTGATGGCGAACATATTCCTATGCGCGGACCTTCTTATTCTTTCGGCAAAGCTCATTCTCCTGACAGTCCTGTTATTCCTGCCAGGAATTATTTTGACCAGCTAAAACATGTTCAGCTCATTTCCCGTATGAATCCGGACCAGCGATTCGAGTTTCGAAGATATACTTTTCCTGTCGATGTAGCAATGCAGAGGAAAGTAACAGATAGAAGTGCATTTGAAAATATTCCTGCCAAAGAATTTACTGTACTATCAACAGCCAGTGGTGATATTTTTGCAATATACGAAGAGAATACTGGTATTCTTCGTGGAGTACATAGTAAAAGCAGAAAACGAGCGAAACTAAACATTAAAAGTGGCAAGCTTCGGTCACTGAAGCGAAAAGAAATGGATGAATGTCCAGTTGGCATCCTTATCAATCAAAAGAATTTCAGAATAGTATATGCATGAACCCGAGCGGCGATTCACTTCTCAAGAACCCGTATGGAGAAATCCCTATTATGCATTATAACACTACATGATTTGTTAAATATTCATCCTGTATCGCTTTCTCAAACGAAAGCAGTGATGTATAATTTACTTAAAAATGTAGACATTTTCCAAATTAAATGATGAATTTATAATTGTTCTAAAGCAATAATATTGATTATTATTATTATTATTAGTTCGTGGGAAAAGGCAGCTTAAAGGCTGACAAATAGTCGCATCTGGTAACAGATCTATATACGGCACTGGTCGCATGTATAACTGAACAACTTAATTTTAGAATTAAATAATGATCTGCAAACTCATTTTTCACGCAGAACTATGACACTGATGAAGTATTTGTGGAGGTTTCCACGCATCCTGTAATACCCGACTTTATGAACATAAACAACAATTTCCGGAATAATTACAGTAAAGCATGTACAAATAAGCTACAGATTAAGAACTTTCTACGACTACGACGACGAGAACAAAGACAGAACATATGACATGTGGGACAGTCGCCAGCAAACGCAAAACGCACGCCAATTTAATGTACTACAATCTTCGATGCATGAGCTGCCGGCAAGGTAGTTTTCACATTGAACAGAAAACTCGCTATGAAAGCAAATAAAAGAAAAAAATTGAATTCTTTTTGTGTAAGGAAATATTGATCTCGTTTCTTGCAGATCTGACTTGAGAATGTACAAAGTTTCTACATACATCAATCAATTCGCCGAAGAAATATATATATATATATATATATATATATATATTCAAATTACCGAATTCACTAAATTTGAAATTCTAAATTTACCAACTGGCCAAAAAAATAACTGCCAAAATTACCCACACTACCAAATCTGAAATCCTAATATTCCAAAATTGAATTCTTTGCAAATTTATTTCAAAATTATAGGTTTATCAATTAGCCAACAGATTAATTCCAAAATTGTAAACTTACTCACTTGCAAATTGATTTTGAAATTCTGAATTTATTGAGTGAAGAAATGAATTAATTTAAAGTTACTATTGTTACCAAATTTTAAATGGTAACATTCCTCCAAAAATTGAACAATTGAAAATTGTTTATAAATTTGCAATTTATCAAGTAGGCAAATCAATAAATGGCAAAATAACCACTACATTAAATTGAACATAATGATATTCTGAAAATAGATTCTTTGAATATTGATTTTTGAATTCTAAATGTGTCAAGTGGGCAAATAAATCAATTTCAAACTACTCACTGTACCACAGCTAAAATCCTAATATTGCAAAAATAAATTATTTGAAAGTTGGAACATAGTCCTATTTACCGAATTTAAAATTATAACATTCCTCAAAAAATTTATTCTTCAAAAATTTATTCATAACTTTTAAATTTCTCAAGTACGAAAATAAATAGATTTCTGAATATACGCTTTGCCAAATTTGAAATCCTCATATTGAAAAATTAGGTTAATTGCACATTTATTTTGAAATAATAGATTCAAGTATTGAGAAAGAAATTTCAACTTTACCAAATTCACCAAATTTGAACATCTGGGAAATATTAAAGACTTTTAATGCTTTCAAGATGATTTATTATGATAAATTTAAAGGAGATTTTCCGAGTTTCAATCGTATGCAAAACGACGAATCTTGCCAAAGTTTCGTGAACATTGCAGTTCACTTCTTCAGTGCTGGCCTGAAGCTGAAGTTTCAGGTTATGATGTTTTTATATATATTCTCAACGATGCCTGTGATTGGCCAGAGCGCCTAATCGCATCGTGGGGACTGCTCAAACTCGATTTGCCAATCAAGTCTTTTTTTTTTTAAACCCGGGAGGACGGAAAGCCAAATCCGATTGGTAATATATCCGTTATCCCTATTGATGTTCTTTGAGTGTTTTAAGATTTTGATTGCTTCTCTATGTTTTCTTGGGAAAATATTGGGCGTTTTTGCGATGACGGTTGTTTTGTTAAATAAAATGCTATGTCCAGTTTCGATATGATGTTAAGCTAGTGCTGATTGGGTGAAATGTTTTAGCCCGACTTTACTCTCATGTTCCCTCACACGTTGGCTCACCACTCTCCCGGTTTCTCCAATATAGACTGTGCCACAAAAACAAGGGATTTTATATACTCCTAGATCACTGGGAGGTGCTTTATATCTTTAAGGTTGTTTAGAATTTGTCCTATTTTCACAGGTGGTTTAAATATGGTTTGAAAGTTGTGTTTGTTGAGAATTCTTTCTATTTGTTATGTGATAACTTGGATGTAGGGTAGGATGGTGGTCGTTTTTTTCTCTCTCTTGAGAAGGTTGCGTTAATTTGATTTTTTGATTGTATTTTCTCATTGCTTTATCAATTTTTTTTCCTGTAATTGTTTTGTATTAGGATTTGTTTAAAGTTTTGTAATTCCTTTTGTAAGTTATCTTTATCTGTTATGGAGACAGTTCTGTATACAAGGGAGTTGATGACCGATTACTTTTGAGATGGGTGGTTGTAGGAGAAGGCATGTAGGTATCTATTTTTATGGACGGGTTTTCTGTAAACTTTGTGTCCTAATGTGTTATCGGATCTTTTGTAAACTAGTACGCTCAAGAAAGGCAATTTTCCGTTTTGTTCAATTTCCACGGTGAACTGAATATTAGGGCGTGATCGATTGATGAAATTGAAAAAATTGTGTAGTTTATCTAGTCCATGTCTCCAGATGACAAAAGTGTCAACGTAACGGCACCAAGATTCCAGTATAAGCTTTGGTTTGCTGAAGATTTTAGTTTCTAGATTTTCCATAACTATGTTGGCTATTACAAATGAGATTGGAGATCCCATTGCTGCTCTTCAGATTTGTTCGTAGAATTAGTTATTAAAAGAGAATTTGGTATCACAGAAATAGTGTTCTATTGAAGGTATGAGATTGGAGTGGAAGTTTGCAGAGGATTTAATAATATCGATTGCATCAGAGATGAGTACTCTCGTGGAGAGAAATACTACGTCGAAACTCACTAGAAAGTCTGAAGGTTGAATGTGAATCTGCTGTATCTTTCTGATAAAGTCAAAAGAGTTTTGGACATGAGTGATGGAGTTTTATGTGAAAGGATTGAGTTTTTTGGTGAGGCAGCGTGCTAGATTGTAAGTTGGTGAGTTTATTGCGCTGACGATCGGTCTAAGTGAAATGTTGTTTTCGTGGATTTTTGGGAGTCCGTAAAGTTTTGTAGATATGGGATTAGTAGGTATTGATTTAGATATTGTTTCGCTGTCAAGTTTGGAGTCTTTTAAAAGGGTTTTTGTTTTGCTGAATATTGTTTTTGTGTGATATTTTTTATGTTTTTTATATGTATCGTCAGTTAGAAGGTCCATGATTTTGTTGTTATAGTCTTCTTTATTCATCATTACTGTTGTGTTGCCTTTGTCTGTGGATATTATTATGATGCCTTTATTCTAATTGTCTTCTTCAATTGCTGTTTTTTCTTTTTTTGTGAAGTTTGAGGAGAGAAGTTGTGCTTGGCGTGAGATGTTGGCCGTCCTACGCCGTATGTCATTCGCTTTTTCAGGTGAAAAGGTATATATTTTGGATTCCAAATTACTAACGATTCCTTTTTTTGAGATTTTGGAGGGAGCCCATGCAAAATTATGTCTTTGTATAAGGCTGCAATCATTTCGTTGCTGAGAGGAGGGATAGAGATGTTTTTTACTGTGTTAGTAAAGTGTACCTTACTGGAAGTAATTTGTCAAATTTTATTTTCAGGTTAGCCCTGAAGAAGTGAACTGCAATGTTCACGAAACGTCGGCAAGATTCCTAGTTTTGCACACGATTAAAATCCGAAAAACCTCCTTCAAATTTAGTGTGATTGCAAGTTGAACTACTGTTTGAAAACATGATTTTTCCATCGAAGATTCAATTGTTTAGTTGAATATTCGTTCTTTTGGAGGGAAAATTCATCTCATGTGGTGCAAAAATCTCTTTTGGTTAACAATTCAACTATTTGATCACAAGTGCAATATATTTCGACTGAAAATCTTAGCAATTCAAAGCTTTTTATATTGAATTCAGTATGGTCTCTACAATTATTCAATTAGAGAAATTTATTTCTGTCTTATCTCCCTATTTTCTTTGAAAAGTCACCCTATCTACCCTGCCTTGAGAGCTTCTTGTGCTTCTTGGTCTGATAATATAATATTTTCAATTCCTATTAGGCTTATGTTGAGAGAAAAGTACTGCCGTCACTGTGAGAGATGGGATATAGCCTTAAGTTAATAAAGCAGTTTATGGAGGGCTCCTACAACGTATAAGATTGTACAAATTGTGAAATCTGTTTTAAATAAATTTTTGTTCTTGATACTCACTTATCAATTGTAAATATCACAGAAAGACAAACGTAAGACCTATAATGTACTTAATCTTTCAGATAACAACTACAGTAGATTTTGTGTACTTTAACAAAGCACGGGAACATTCGTTAATTAAACTGAAAACCTAAGTCTTCATTAACACACCAACCAGTTTTTCCACTAATTGGAAAAATGACGATAGATTATACTCTGCTTCTATCCTTGGCCGTTCTTCTTTATTATATTGGTAAATATAATAGTAAAATATATTTATAATATCAAGAAATTGTCAAGTGTCCGTATTGGTACGAAATTTGTACGCTTTGAGAATTTTTTTCCGAAACGTATCCGTTATAATCGGATATCAGCAGAAGAGAAAGAATCTGGTATATAGGGGAGAGGAAATAATCTACATTCAACAATACGGCCATACTAAGAAAAACCTCACTTGAGTGAAATAATCGTTCAGGTCGACTTTACCATTGTAAGGTATACGAAAATTAAATGTAATCGCAAAGTTACTTACGCAAGTCTTTGCTTACATTAGCAAGGCAGAATCTTACCACAAGAGGTTTATAATATACAAAAAAGGAGTATGTACTTCAAAAAATAATATAATCCACTCTTTCTGATTGCAGAGTTAAGTTTACAGTCCGAGAGTTCACCTTACACCGACTCCATTCCAAGTACTTCACGTCGCGCACTTTCTCATTCTTTCGACAGATATCATTCTCTTGCCAGGAATTCTCTTTCCCTTGATCTGTCTCTTGGCAGGCCCGGGTCTCCACAAACTAGGTCCAGGTCGCCTTCTGCTAGACTTCCTCGTCCTGCATTATTACCCGGTAAGATCAATTTAGAATCATATTAATTATATAGTAGTACACATCAGAGAACGTATTGACACGAAATTTGTTTTACGATGTGAAACAATCCTCTCTAGCTTCGCTGGGATGTGAACCCAGGTGTTCATATTGCTGATCTCGTGCTCTTAACGATCTTACTGAAAACATAGAAGAAACATATGAATTTTACTTCCTGTTAGCTTTTTATAGAACAATCAATGTTTTGTCCCGTTTGGTCTTGCTCCAGCCTACCCCACTGCCTTTTTGATTCACAATGCCCCTTTCTGTATACTCCAATCAACTTAAAAACCAGGTGAACTAACCAAAAAGAATATCAAGGAAAATAGCATATCACAATGGGTAAAAAAACTGAGTTCCAAAAATAATACATGTACGTACTTGAAAAAGTCCTGTATTTCTATTTGCAGAATTGAGTTTACAATCTGGCTGTTTCCCTGGTGGCGAACATATTCCTAGGCGCGGACCTTCTTATTCTATTGTCAAATCTCATTCTCCTGACAAGCCTGTTCTTCCTGTCAGGACTCATTTTGACCAGGTAAAACATGTTCAGCTCATTCCCCGTACGAATCTGGCCCAACGATTTGAATTTCGAAGATATACTTTTCCTGTCGATCAAGTAGTTCTGAGGAGAGTAGCAGATAGCAGAACATTTCAACCTATTCCTGCCAAAGAATTTACAGTACTATCAACAGCCAGTGGTGACGTTTGTGCGACACTCGAAGACGGAACTGGTATTCTCCGTGGAATATATAGTAAAAGTACAAGACGGGCAAAAATTAATATAAGAAGCGGGAAGGTTCGGTCACTGAAGCGAAAAGAAATAGACGAATGTCCAGTTGGCAGCAAAATAAATCAAAAGCAGTTCAAAATAGTTTATGCATGAACCCGAGGGGCAATTCACTTCTCAACAACCCGTTTAAAGAAATCCCTATTATGCATTATAACGCTACGTAATTTTTTTAATGTTCCAATTGTTTTATTTATTGCTATAATTATTATTATTATTAGTTTGTAGGTAAAGGCAGCTTGAAAGCTTATAAATAGTGTCATCTGGTACGACCGCCCTTGTTCATGTAAAACAGTGTGCAGATTAATCGAAAAACCTTAAAGAATTTTGAGTATCCTATTTGATGTATTTCATATATTCCTTGATTATAGTTGGTGATTGATTCTTTTCTGAGTTTTCAATTTTTGGGACAATAAATATTGTATGTAACATGGTTAAACGATTTCTGGAAAATATCAGAACAAGCTTCGGTTGGAAACAGAGCTGACGGGAGAGCTCAGTAGGAGTAGCGTTGGAAAAATGAATAAGTTTTTTACCGAAATTATAATATTCCTTCGAAAATGGATTCTGTGAAAATGTATTTATAAATTTTCAATTCATCAAGTAGCCAAATTAATAAACGTCAAAATATTATTTTCAATGTAAACACAGTCTTATGTTTATTAGTTTTAATTAATGACACCAGCAGGGCAGATATGAATATCGCTTTATAGTTTTAACTGCAGCTTTTCCCCTTTTTATTATTTGACATGAATTACTGTTACTGAAGCTAAAAAACCTTTGCAAGTTCGATCCAGGCTTCTCCCATAATTGTCCTTAGAATTGTAGCAGCAGGGTAAAAATGTATATCGGTTTCTAATATAGCTCCAGCTTTTTGGTTCTTATTATTTGACTTATTTGACATGAATTAGCGATACTGAAACTCTTTCACCTAGGATAAGAATATGAAACAGTTATTTTGAAAAGAGAATGATTGTGCTATTTTTTCACTGACTTTTGGATACAAAATATTTTTTTGTTGAAAATTCAACTATTTGATAAAAAATGCAATATATTTCGACTGAAAATTCTAGTGATGCACGTCGATTACAACGATCGAGAAATAACCACATTCGTGGAAGATACACTTTTTTTGAAATCAATATCTCGTTTTACTTCATATCGTTGAACCGAGCTGCTCGCATCGAACGATCATGATCGAGAATTTGATTAAAACATAATAATAAGCGTCGAGTAGTGTCATTTCAATCTTATTATTTTTATTGTTATTATTTCTACAGTTATTTATAATTTATCATGAAACTATTACTAACCTTTGACCACAAAGAAGAAGGGCACGTTTCATCTAATTAAATAAATTTTTTTCAGAGATTTCCTTTTTTTCCAAAGAAAAATAATACAACCTATATTTTGATGCCTTAGATTTATAGGATATGAAATACATACATATTATTCCTATTTAAAGAAATAACTTTCATTTTTCTGTTAGATCTGCTTACGTTGATAAATATTTTTTTTCAGTTATATCTTATTAATCATATTATAGATTAATACTACTTCACGTTTAGTAATAAAAATGCTAGATACGTTTATATTAAAAGAAAAATATTTATTTAAAATTTAACAGATAAATCAACCTTCCATCATGGACTTTATTTTAGGGGCTAAAGAACAGGTGACCCACGAATTGAGACCCATTAAAGACCTAATTAGCTCGTCGCTTAATCTATTTCGATGCTTGCGAATCGTTAACGAACTTCGTGAAAAAAGTTGCTCGGATGCAACTGATGATGCCGGAATTGCCAGGAAATCTCGAGCCATGCGAGCGAGATCAGGATACTGTTTTTGGTGATCTTTCCACCACTTTAAAACATCAATGGTCGCAACTGCTCGTTCTTCAGCAACGTACAACTTTATTTCTCGTCCCAGTCACTTTCTGATGAACCCGCAAGAGATTCTTCGCTTTTCTTGTACAAAGAAAATAACTTAAGATCTTCTTCATCTTCAGAATGCTGATCTATGGTTTCTACTCGAATAGGGCTCTCCTAAATATTTTTAATAAAAAAATTATTATATTTTTTTATCATAATAATATATCCTGGTGAGAACGATTTTAGGATATTTTAATATCTAGCATGGCATAATTCCCGAGTTTTGAGATCACATGGATATTGAATACAGAGTACTTGGAATGATTGAATATTCCAGTACTCTCTAAATTTGAATCAGTTGCATTTTTTACTAATTTCAATTAGGGAATGAATTCTATCTATGAATTATTTATTCTTACTGTTGAGTCAGAAAGTTTCACTGACTTATCAGTAGAAAAGAACTGATTCATAGCTTAAAATCATTTATTTGAATTTAAATTTCGAGAGTATATGTTTGTAAGATCGGAATATTGTTGATCTTTTATTCTTAGTTGATTACCTGCTATCTTTTATTAAAATTTAAAACGCATTTATATCTTATTTCTAAATGTTTTACTTATATAATAAGCACTTTCCGTAAATCAAAAACTTTTCAAAAATTCAACATTCACGAAAATTTTTTTATAATTTTCTTCATAAGTTTTTTCAGGGCTACCTTTTGTACGGGTGCTCTGTAGTACTCAGTCCTGAAGACACTCTTAAACTTTGCCAGTGATGAAGCTTTCATTTCTCGTCCCCATGAAGTCATATCAAATGTTTCTAATTTGTGTCTTGGGTCTAAGATCAGTATCGCACAATATATCCAGTTACTCTTGCTGTAATGCTTAAGCAATTTGGCTAATCCTATATCCAAAGCTAACAGCATATTCTCTTCTATCGGGCTTCTAACTTTTCCTTGCAATCTTTCGATCGACTTTTCAATCTTATCAAGAAGCATATTGAAACCGACAACGACCAAATTTAAGGTAGGGTACTTCTGTCCACTCAAAGCTGTCGATATGATTTTGAAGTGTCGCAAATATTTGTGCATTTCTTGCAAAAGGATCCATTCATAATCGGAGATCGTCAGTTTTCTTAGCGCCATATTATTTTGACAAAGCAAAATAATTGGTTGTTGTATTCGTGTCCCCAAACAAACCATGTCACATGTCGAGTACCACCTGGTTGAAACGTCAATGTTTGGCGACAACATTTTGATGGCACAAACGTCGCAACTGCTTTGAAGCTTGTTTCTCCACTGCTCCGAGTTTTTGAGGAGTTTAAACAAGTTTCGCAGTTTCGAAAGTGGTGATAGAATAGGACTGGCTTCAATGTTGGTTAAAATTTTACTGGATTCGTCCTTATCATTCTGCAGTTCTTAGTTTTCATTCCAGTTTCCAGTGTCTTCTTGATCTTCTTGGTCTCCTTTATTATCTTCGTCGCAAATAGTATCCAGTCCCAATACTTTCAACATTCCTTGCACTGATATATTAAGAATATGTGGATAACATTGAAAGTGTTGATTTTTGTAATCAAAGGTCATCAAATAAGACAATTCCACCATAAACCTTGAATTTCCGTTAGTATATCTACCGTTATTCCGAGTACTTTCAGTGTTATTCGAAAATCTTCTACAGTTTTAGAGAAGGATTTAGCAATGTCTTTACCACTATGTTGACCATGAGAAGCCACAAAGTCCACTACAAGGGAGTGCAGTTCCCAGTCGTCATCAATGAAGTGGCCAGTGATGCCATTATAACCTCGATGAGCAACCGAAGACCATCCGTCTATAGTGAAAGATAATTTAGACAGGTTGTTCTGAAAAATTTCCATTACAGCTCCTTTCATTTTCACAAATCTGTTTTGAACTATGGATGTAATTCTGTTTCGCATTGGAACTTCAGCGGCCGGATTAAGATAATGAAAGAATTCTTGAGTCTCTTTATCATCAAAAAAGTTGAGAGTTAAATATTTTTTTGCTGCCCAATCTACCAGTTTGTCGTTAAATACTTCTTGTTGAAAAGCCTATATGAACATTATGTTTATTAATTATAAAATTGTATATATTATCAGGTTAGGCAATGCCAAAGTAAATAAAAAATTCGTATTTTCAGAGTTCCGGAAAAATAGCTGTTTTTAATGTTTTTTATTTTACATAAATTGTCCAATTTATAATAATAGGTTTGAATTTTAAACGGTGCTTTATTTAGGAGATATTTTTATTTTCATACTTGGGAAAGTTTTAGTTCAAATAAAAAAATTTATAAACCAATATAAATAATAAAATACCATAGGTGGGGTTTCTGGGTTGCTTGGGATATTATAAAACCTAGGTTTGGTTATCATTACGTTTTAATGACAGAAGTCGTAAAATGAATTATAAAATTTTTTAATTACTGGTTGAGTTGTGCCCACTGATGGATAAGTTTCTTTGAATTCGTTCGGGTGTTCCTTCTGCAGATGACGCTTTATACCGGTAGTGTTACCGCCTGTCATTTTGATAGTTTTTATTATGGGGGGATCTTTTAGAAGGCACAATTTACATTTCCCCCATTTGAACTTGTTCTTATCCAAATTGAACTCAAATGAATTTTGGAGCGGCTTGCCATTATGCTTCCTCCGTTTTGGTCGAAATACTGTATCGTCTTGAGCGATTCTACTATAATTGAAATTATAAATGTAAATTAGCATAATATATCACATTCAATAACTAGATAGGTTAAGATTTAAGGTTGTTTAGGTTAAAATTAAAATAATTAAATTTTCTCGAATTTAAACATTTATTTATTTATATTAATTATTATATTTAATTTACTTTGTAGTACGTTCGTTTTCCTCTTGAGTTTCATTCTGCTCTATCTCTTCAGACTCTTCTGAAGATCTTTTTTGATTTTCACCACAGACATTTGCTGTCATTTTGACACTGACACAGCTGACACTAACATCGAGCAAATATTTGAATTTTGAGACGATATGAGACGGAAAACGACAAAAGAATATCCGAGTAACTCGGTTCGAAAAATGCTCGTCTTTCGAACAAAATAAAACGAGATTGACGATCATCTCGCATCGACATTCAACACTAGAAAATTCTAGCAATTCAGAGCTTTTTATATTGAATTCAATATCGCATCTACAATTATTCAATTAGAAGAACCTATTTTTGCATTATTCCCCTATTTTCCTAAAAAATCACCCAATTTTTCCTGCTTTGAGAGCATCTTGGCTTATGTCCAGACAAAATTACTGCCGTCAATGTGAGAGGGGGAATTCAGCCTTAATCTAATAACGCAGTTCTTGGAAAGCTACTAAAACGTATTAGATTCTACAAATTGTGACATCTATTTTAACGAAATGGTAAATAAATTTGTTTTCTTGACACTCAATTATCAAGTGTAAATATCACAGAAAGACAAGCGTAAGGCCTATAATGTGTTAAATTTTTCAGATAACAACTACGGTAGACATTGTGTTCTCTATCAAACCACGCGAATATTCTTCAATTAAACTGTCAACCAAATTTTTCATTAACGCATTAACTAGTTTTTCCTACAATTGGAAAAATGATGATGGTTTATACTCTCCTCTTATCCTTGGCTGTTATCCTTCACTCTATTGGTAAATACAATAATCAAATATGTTTCTCACATCAAGTAAATTTTCAAGCCATTCGTAAATAACCATTTTGTCAGAGTTAATCGCCATTTTTATTTATTGCGGTTCAATCCAGAATATTTTATTAAAAACAGAATTCGGAAAGTCTTCCTATCGATCTATGTAAGTGTTTGCTTACATTAGTACGGCAGAATATTACCCCAAGGGGTTTATAATGTACAAAAAAGGGAAATCTACTTTAAAAAATGTAATTCTCTCTTCTTTGTAACAGAGTTAAGTTCACAGTCCGAGAGTTCACCTAACACCGACTCTATTCCAAGTACTACACGTCGCGCACCTTCTCATCCTCCCGACAGATATTCTCCTGCCAGGAATTCTCTTTCTCTTGATCTGTCTCTTGGCAGGCCCGGGTCTCCACCAACTAGGTACAGGTCTCCTCCTGCCAGATATCTTCATCCTGCATCATTATTGGGTAAAATCAATTTAGGAATAAATTAACGATGTGCATGAAATCCTAACTATAACTTTTTCAAACACCTTGCTCAATAATGTTCCCGGAATCAGGATCAGAAATCTAGGCGGTGGTACAGAAGTTGAATTTTCAACAAAAGTTAACTTTAAACTACGAAAAGTGAATTTTGAGCCAAGATAGATTAGCTTTCTATCATAAAAGATAAATTGCGAATCCAAAAGTACAAATTTTCAATATAATAGTTGAATTTACGACAAAAAAGAGAAATTTATCAAAAGACTTTAAGTTTTAACAAAATGATTACCTTTTTAACCAAACAGCTGAACTTGAAACCAAAAAATTAATGTTCTACCAAATGGTGAATTTTCAAAGAAATACAAGAAATTTTTACATATAGATAGTTAAAGGTTCAACTAAAAAGGATAAATTTTGCAAAAGAAAAATAAATGAAACAGATAAATCTTCAGTTTCAAAAATAAATTTTCAAAAAAAAGTTTCCAATCAGTTGAACCCAACCAAAAGAAATAGTTTAAGAAATAAATGTGAATCCTCAACTAAAATTTTGAAGTTTAAATAAACAAGAATAATTTTCTATACGAAAAGACTAGTTTTCCTCAAAATACATGAACTTTTAATAAAACAGTTTAATTTGCAGGTGACTAGTTTAATTTTCAAACAAAAAATAAGCATTCTCAACAAAAGATGTAATGATTGGCTTTGCAACCAAAAAATATTTTAATTTGACATGAAAAAAATTAAATTGAACCCAAAAAGACGAATATTTAACAAAATGGTTGAATTCCCAATCAAGACAGATTCACTTTCTAGGCAACAGTTGCCTTTTTAAACATAAGGGATGAATTTCCAACCGAGAAGATTAATTTTCTACCAAGAATTACGAATCACCAACAAAGTTACTACATTTTCAGCCAAATAGTGAAAATTTCAACCAAACGATATAAGTTCTATAAGAAAAATAAAAGAATCGAGTTTTCAACAGAAAATAATGAGATTTTTTCATTGGATTCTATCGCACACTCCTTACGCACACAGTTTTTCTGCTATCCTTTTCTGATAGTGCAGCTTGAATAAGCATGAAAATAACAAAATGGTGGACGTAACTAAGTAAATCGACTGCAGCACTGCCTATATTTTCAATTTTAATATTGCTGGTAGATCTGGCCTCACATTATGACCACAACAGGTCTATGACATACCAATATACAAATATGTACTAAAAAAAAATGATCTTCTATTTCTTGTTGCAGAGTCATCTGTCGGGCCTCTTGCTCTTACTCTTGGCAGGCCCGTGTCTTCACGAATTAGGTCCAGGTCTCCTTGTTCCAGATTTCCTCGTCCTGCATTATTACCCGGTACAATTTATTTAGAATTTGATTGAGAAAGTGATAGCAGCGTTAGGTAGGCAATGGAAAATAAAGAAAAACCGGTAAGCGGATGGAAAAAGTGGTATCCAGGAGGGCGGGTGACTGGGGAAGATATAAGGAAACCAGTGATATCTCGGGAAGGGATAAAAAAAAAGGAGAAAGGTGGTATCTAGGAACGTTTAGGAAGCAGAAAGTCAATTCCCCTATAATTTTACTCATATTTTTAAAATTAAACACTCAATAGTTCGAGAACATCAAGAATAGGGAGCGTCCATTGATTACGAGAGGCTTTGAGGAGTGGAAAGATCAGTCAAATCGTTTTCTAAATATATAAGAAGGGGAAACTGTGAAGACCAATGAATTATATGGGACACAGATGTTCAAGGGCCAGAGAAGGTAACGTGTAGTGAGAATATTGGTGGTGGGTAAGGGATAGGTGAGGAATTTCGATTCCCGACACAATTTGGCACCCCAAATGGACGCGAGTGCTAAACATGTGGTACAGGAAAATATAAATGGGTCACGGCATGAGGAAGAAGCTAAATAGCATAAGGTTGGGGAAAAATTGCATAAGGTTCGGA
The DNA here is from genome assembly GCA_932195095.1 of Andricus curvator. Taxonomy (NCBI): domain Eukaryota; kingdom Metazoa; phylum Arthropoda; class Insecta; order Hymenoptera; family Cynipidae; genus Andricus; species Andricus curvator. The sequence continues at coordinate 27,878 of CAKNYM010042350.1, forward strand.
CAAAATGGCATAATGTTGGGGAAAATCCGTATCAGGTTGAGGAAAAGTGGCATAAGATGGGGATCAGGTGTGTTTGGTAGAAGCAAAGTGGCATAAGTTTGGGATAATTTCGTATAACGTTGAGAGAAAAAGTTATAATAGGGGACGATGGCTGTGCCAAGGCCATGCGATAGCTGTGGAAATGGATATGTGACTAAAGGGGGGGAAGGTGCAGAGATGGTAGGGCGTAGCGGAGGTATGGGTAGAAATTGTTGGTGGTAAAAAGAAACTTGTTGAGAATTAGGAGTAGGTTGATAATGTGGCCCCACTTTACCCCAAGCGCTAAGTTATCAACGCAGGTTATGCTACATTACTACCCAATACCCAATCCTACTTATGTTTCCTTCTAGCACCAATCATCTTTAATCATCCTCAATGTATTTTATGTGACTCCAATTTGATTCATCAAATAATAATTAAATAATCTACTTTCAATAATTCTTATATGAATAGTATATTATGCATTACGTGGGAAATATTCCCGTCCTCTTTGGTGCATACGATATTTCTCATAACAAATGCGTGATTGCTATGCATTTTTGAAACTTTATTTTTAGTTTAACATGAAGTTGTATAACTTTTGAATTTTATGGTAAATTTATGTTACCGAAATTTGAAAAAAATCGGATAACATTACATATCTCACTGGTTAAGAAAACTAACATAAATAATACGTGTATGTGCTTGAGAACATCATCTATTTCTCTTTGCAGAATTAAGTTTACAATCCGGTCGTTTCCCTGATGACGAACATATCCCTGGATGTGGACCTTCTTATTTCTCCAGTAGATCGCATTCTTCTGTTAGTCCTATTATTCCCGCCAGGTGTCCTATTGATGCACTTCAATTTATTCAGCTCATTCCTTGTACAAATCCAAACCAGCGATTTGAATTTCGAAAATAAGTTTTTCCTGCCAGTCAACCAATTCGGAGGAAAATAGGACGTAAGAAATTTGAACCATTTCCTGCCCAAGAATTTACTGTACTATCAACAGTCGATGGTTACATTTTTGCAATATTCGAAGAGAATACTGGTTTTCTTCGTAGATTATATGGTATAAGGCAAAAACGAGCGAAAATAAACATTAAAAGCAGCATAGTTCATTTACTGACGCGAGAAGAAATAAATGAATGTCCAATTGGCCAGCAAATTATACCAGAGAATTTCGAAATAGTTTATGTGTGAGTCCAAGGGGTAATTCACTCCTCAAAAATCCGTACGAAGTAATCCCAATTGGGCATTATTACGCACCATTACGCATGATTGAAGAGTATCGTAGTAATGGAATTACCTAAAACAGTGGAATAGGTCAACGTCATAGGAAAAAGTCACATGACTAGTCGTAAAAAATCACCCGTGACGATGTAAAACGAATTTTTTTCTCAAAAAAGGTTTAGTTTTGTCACTTATGTATACATTTTGTTATTGCTAATAATAATGATAGCATTTTCGCTAAAATGTTGTCTTGCAATGTCAGTGCCGAGATACTGTTAGAACAGTTTGAGCAAAAAAGGACTTACTTGAGTAAACAAAATTAGGGTTGATTACTTATTTAATCAACTGTTTATAGCAACTGTTAATTCAATGACTAGCTAAAAATTTTGTATAAATGATATTATTATTTATAACAATAGCAATTGTTGACGTTTGCCGATAATTCATGACTAGTAACAAATCTAGTACAACACTTAAGGGATTTTTGGTAAGAAAAAAATATTCGCAACGCAATACTGAATTATTTCTCTATATAAATTGTATATAACAACTAGCTTGTACACTCAATTATTTATTCATGTTTCTGACGTATATATATATACAAACTTAATTCTGAGCAATAACGAGTTAATGTATTGTATGACAAGGAATTAAATTGAAAAATCGCAGAATTTAAGGAACTTGACATTTTAATGCGGAAAATAGAGTATATAGAAAATATTGAAAAATATTGAATGTTTCTTCATGAATTTGTTATTTGAACGACACAGATATGAATTAATTGTTATGTAAATTAAGAATTTTGAAGCTGAGGTTGATGTGAGGGATATCCCTGTGTTGCGCTAGCTAATTGCTGAATGTTTACAATCTGTTTCTATACTTATTATTCAAGAAAGCCATTGCCCAGAAAGCTAATTCGCAAAAGTAGGACGTGATAAAAGTAAGTAGCATTTTTAGGGCTCTTACTGCAAGTTTGAAATATTTTCATTTCATTCAAAACCATAACTGAGAAACAGTCTGTTCTTCAAAATCAGTTTTCAGTAGTTCTTAATTAATCTTCTTCAAAAAACCCTCGTTCGCATACTGAACTAGAATTATATATGTGAACTCACCTTGCATATTCAGATTGAGATCGGTTAAAAGCTCAAGAATGTCAGCTAAATATCGCAGCTTCAAAATCCAACCTTCATCTATAAACTCTAAAGCTCAGGCATTGTAGGAATCACTAACAAAAATGATACACTTCTTTTCTCATAGCTACCAAACGATAAAGTACTTCACTTTGCGAAAGCCAATCTACTTCAGTATGGTAGAGTAACTGAATGAATACTGCTACAAAGACTTTACATTTAAAAAAAATAAAAAGCTGGTTAATGCACTGGATTTAATGAAGTTGGAAATTTTTATGACATCATTCATCATATCCCACAAGCCTGACGGCATATGTTTAATAGCAAGAGCATATTTATGAATCATTAAATTAAGATATTCAGCATTTTGTACGACATTATGATGAGATTTAATAAATCCAACATTTTTTCCGGTCATAGCACTTGGATCGTTCGTACAGATGCAAGTGTATTGTCTCCAATCGATGCCAAAAAAGCTTATTTTGTCCATCGTTGCTTGATAAAGTGAATTTGATATTAAGTTTCTTGAACTACTGGTCCTTCATTTTTGTTTTTAGAAGCAATTGCTCTTCGACGAATAGCCTCTCTAGTTAAAAAATATGTCCTATATTTATCCTAGTCATCCGACGTATGCCTACAAAAACGTTTTTTTATTCTAAAAAACAAAAGTTTTTACTGCCGAATCACTTTTTCTATAACAAGAGGTAAAATTTGTAATAAACCTAACCTCACCTGGCAAACCATGTGCAAAAGATCACGAAACACCTCCAAAATACGTTCTTACTATTGTGCAATCTATGCAATAAAGTGTCGTGTAATCTAAACTTATGTTGTTTCACTCTTCCCCCTTCAAGAAATGTGGTGTATGTATTTTTGTTTGTTAAAATAATGTTAGTGGGCCATCAAATTTCGATGTACAACGAAGCGTCACAGGGAAAAGAGCGGAGAAAAACTAACCTAGGTTCAAGTCACGTGATAAATAAAAAGAGCGCTATCTAGCCAAAGTTAAGCGAAATTAAGTTTTGAATGTTAATAAGATTACCCAGTATTAACTATTGTTAGTTAAGAGAAATTAGTTGTGATAGATATCACTTAACTCTTAGGTACTGTCGTAACCACTAAAATTAGTCTTTAAAAATAGAAATTTGTAGCCGTGGTCGTGTGAGTGAATTACAAGAGCAGTTTTTCGCTTGTTGTTTTTACAATCATTAATGTGTTCACAAATTCTTACATCAATGTATCTACCGGTTTGGCGTTGGATATTAAATATATCCACTGGATTGTTATTTTTGTTTTCTGAAAAAGCAATTCTTTTATTTATATGTTTATCTATTAAGTTTTTAGAATGACCGTTAATTTTCGATAAGTCGCAAACAATTTTTAAGTTTTATTTTCCTTGAACCTCACATCAGCTAGACCAATCTAGCTATCAGTTAAGAAAATAATGACAGCAATTTCGTCCCTGATACTGATATTGGAATTAAAATGAGTGTACCTACCTAAGCCAACCTCCTTTCTGTATAAGTCTGTAACTAGGGAGTTATCGCTTCTAGTAATCGTTATATCTAGAAAATGTAATCTATTGTCTTTCTCTGTTTCTATTGTAAATTGTGGATTTTTTTGGTAGATATTGAAAGCCAAGAGTAGCTCGTCTATATTTTCTTTGGGAACGCAGGTAAAAATATCATCCACATAAGGGTAGAAGAAAACATGTTCGAATCCTGGTTACTTTAAACGGAGTGTCTCGTCGTCCCGGAATTCGGGATGAGTAGTCAAGTATTTTTCATAAGCTTGGCTAGTCGTCCCGAATTTTCGGGACGACTAGTCCATTACCTTTTCCAACTCCCTCAATTTTTCGGGACGACTAGCCACAGTCTTCTTTAAAACATCAGTCTTTAGCCTTTCCATAACTAGGTCTGAAGTGGTACCAGAAAAAGGTGACCCCACGCGAAAAATTGATAGTCCGATAAAGTAGTGATGTCTCGTATTTTATGACAGTTGAGCCTTATATTTTTTCGTCTAGGTATTTAGGAATGTTGGTAAATAATGATTTTACGTTTAAGTAAACCAACCTGAAATCTTCAGGGATGTGAATGTTCCTAATTGTGTTCTTGAGGTCCGAAATATTTTTCATGAAGGTCTCAGCTTTACCTATGATCATTTTAATCGAAGTACTAATGAATTTGACGAGATTAATAATTTTAGAACCACAAAATAAAGTGACAGGTCTCATAGGAATATTAATTTTATGTATTTTTGGCAAGCCATAAAATATGGGAACTATGCTGTTATAACTTTTAAGATTACGAGCTATGCCACAATTATTGAGAATGATATCAGCTAATTTATTAATCAGAAAATTACGTTGTTTTTGAATTTGATTCATGGGATCTTTATTTAATTTCTTGTTAAATTTGTCGTCAGACAAGAGTGTTGCGAATTTGACAACATAATGGGTTTTATTAATAATCACTGTGGAATTGCCTTCAGAAACTTTTGTAGACTACAAGAGATGTTTAATCTGAATTCAGTGCATTTATTACCAGGAACTAAATTAGTTTTTTTCTTCAATATAAGCTGATATGTTTTCAACGATTCTACGTTTATTCTCTGGTTTGAAACACAATTTATTTGTAAGCCTTAGGAAGTAATCATCATCTTGAGGTATCCGTCATGCTCATGAGTGCTACTACTGAATTCCTGTTCCTCCTCTTCAATGTCGCTCAGTTTCTTTTCGTGAATTGGAATTGGCACATCAAGCATATCCCGATGCATTCTTTCCGAGTAAGGATTCAATTTCGAAGGACATTTTGAGTTCGCAAAAAGAACGTTGAAGAAAATAATACACTGCCGAGTATTATCTACTGACCAAAAACCATAGCGCAAGTAATCATTCATATTCCCTTTTCGCACCCTGATACAATTTTGCACTACAATGTACCTCAAATCGCTGAGACAACTGATGTTTCTTTGATTTATATCCTAAATAATTCACTTACTTTCTCTTTTTTCTGCTTCAAAATAGGTAAACATTTGAAAAAAAAAATTAGTGACGTAGTCAAGCAAACATGTATATACGTAGAACAGTTAAATATAAACCGGAATTCCTTCGGTATTGTCACATAAGTGACCGCATCGAGTTAAGACCAATTCAAAGCTTAAGCGGGGTTATTTCAGACTTTCTCAGTACAACGTAGGTCTCTTCCTTCTCTTTCGTTCAGGCGCGATGACTGAGGCAGAAGTCCCAGTGTTTGTTGTATAACGCTATATAATAAAAGTTTCGAGTGAAGAAGGCATAAAGCTCAGTGAAATTGTACGTAAGTTGAAGCAGTAGTTTGGTAGTGAAACATTATGGAAGACTCGGGTGTTTGTGTGATACGAAAAATGTATGTAAGACCGTGAAGGCGGAATGCTATTGTAAGCCTATGGGCGAAGCTAAGGCAGCCTAGAAGTCCAGAAGACGAGGGACCATCATCCGCAGCACGCTGGGCCTCATACTGACATTTTCATTTATGCAAAAGTGCAGGAACTAAACTAGGATTTTCTCAAGTATCCTGCCTGTACCCCTGATCCCTCATCCTGTGCCTACGATTCGTTTGGACCACTGAAAGAGGCTTGGGGAGGTCAGCGTTTCAACACGGATGAGGAGGAAGAACACTTCTTACGCAAATGGCTTCAGACCCAACCACCTTCTTTCTATGATACTGAAATTCAGAAGCTACCAATCACACGCAGGATAAACTTTACCATCAAACAATAAGGAATTTGCAAGAAATCCCTTTTTTTAAATTTACTCACCTTTTTCGGCGCTATGTGGATTTTGCTGGTGGTTCTGGCGCGCACTGGTGTAATCTATACTTCCTCTTTCCATGAGAATGAACAAAGCACTGAGGTTTTCCTTTGCTTGACAAACAAACCCACCCTATAGCTGTATACTACATTTCCCACCACACTATAGTCCCTGCAATCATCGACTTCCTACCTATATTAATACATCAAACATACGCTTGGGTCTCGCAGACACAACAGTAGCATTCTAGGATCAAAACTCCTTAAAAAAATGCAATTGGAAACTTATTATGTAAATTGAGAATGTTCTTACAATAAAAATTAAATTGTAGAATAAAATATTTTTCGTCAAATGATTTTTTATTCTTTGAAGAAAAGTTTTTAGATAAAAATTCCTCATTTTTAACTAGAAATATTTTTTTCATATTCATATTAAAAGTATTTAAAAATTTTCTTCATAAGAAGATTAAATGTTAACAGAACTTTATAAGCTTATATAATTCCATTCGATGATAATTTTGGAAACTGAAACTGTTTTCATGAGTATATTTGACCTTGAATATAAAAGTGTTATGATTAATTAATTTTTATTTTTCAAGATGTTTTTTGCTTCCTTTTGATCTCCAAACTCCGCATATTTTAAATTACCAAGTTTTGTAATGCTAACTTGGAAATTTGAGAATTTTTTGGTTTTAATTTTAATTCCCATTACTCAATTTCAATGGTAGTGACCTTATGCCACTATTTTTCCCATATTCCCCCCTTTCTCTTTTTTTTCAGAAGTGTCCCCTTTTTCTCTTTTTTTTTGCTCTAATTCTAACTGATTTAATAGAAACCAATAATAAAATACGAAAATCTTTTGGTGAAAATTAATGTTTTTTGGTTGAAAACTCTACTATGCAATTTATGGTTCGGAATTCATATCGTTTGATGAAAAATTCTTCCATTTGGTTAAAATCCAACCATTTTATTAAAATTTTTATTATTTTGTTAAAAATTCAACAAGTTTGTTAAAGGTATATTTCTTATAGAAAATGCAACTTTTTACATATTAAACTAGTCTACAAGCTAAGAAAAAATGTTCCTAAATTTAGTGATGCTATATTTTTCCAGTGCATTTTGGCCTGATAAACTTGAAAATTACATTGGAAAATTTTTTTATGGATTGGTTTTTGAAATTGTGTATGTTTATTCTCGTTTGAAACAGTGACTTGTTTAACGGTTCGGTTTATAGCACCTCAACTACCAGATTTGATCAGGGAAAATGGCACTAATATTCGTTGCAGATTCGATGACCTTTGTCTTGATACCTTTTGCAACCAGATTGGTTGTTTCTAACTAGAGATATGGTTCACAGAGTAAAACTATCATCGACAAAATTTTTGTTGCGAAATTCATATGTCGGAAACCAAACCATGAAAAATTTATTTCATTCGATTTTCAAGTCTAACAGGCCAAACTGCAATAGAAAAATACAGCGGCACTAAATGTACAACATGACTGTAAACTAGTGTTACTATTCATATTTTTTGGTCGAAAATTGAGTGTTTTTTATATTAAATTCAACATGGTATCTTCATTAAGTTTATTTTGAAAGACATATTGCGAGGTCCGCAGCCACGCTATTAGCCGATATTTCCGACTCACTTATGCAGCTACAGCCCGTGAGTGTTGGACGTTTCCCAGCAATCGTGGGGCAGTTATAAACGATATTAATAGCTGTCTCATCATCCGTTCTGCAAGCCCTATCTTATATCGGTGATATCCGAAGTTTCCATGTCCTATACACATTTCTGTTAGGACAGGACTTCGCTCCTCTCGAGCTTGAGTATTTCCTTCGCTCGATTAGAGTTTAGCTTTAAACCTGAAAGTGTTTTGGACTTTCTGCAGCCAGTGGCTCATCCCCATTTACTTATATTTTTCTCGGTCAGCCAACTGTTGTTTTCTTTAGCGGATAACCTACTAGAAGTGCCTACAACTGGCTCGGGTAAGTGAAGTTTTCGCTTGTTGCTGTTTTCGCTAGTCTGTCCGATATCTCATTAACTTTGATGCCACTGTGTCTAGGGATCCAAAGTAGACTCACTCGATTTTCCATCGCTAGATTGTTTAGTGCCTCAAGGCACTCCCATGCTAGCAGCGGCGTAGTCGTTTCTCCATTAAGGGCATTATAGCAGCCCTGCTGTTTCAGCAGATACGGATGTCACTTTTGTTGCCATACTCCTGTACCTTGTAGGCGCACTGGAGCATGGCTATAAACAAAGATTGTAGGACTGTGGCGAAGAAACACATAGGGAGTGTACTGCCCATTCCACTCCTTCGACAATATGCACCAGCTCCTGCCTTCTCCTTGCTCCCGGAGCCATCTGTAAACCTATTGTCCCATTCTTTCCAGCCAACGCTTCACAGTGGAGAGTTTGAATTTTCTCCACCGGATCACCGCCAGTATGCAGGCCAATGGTTTGACGTCCTTGGGATTCCTGTAAGAAAAACCAGGCTCCCTCATTCCCTTAAAGTATCTCGAGTTAGCCAAGGTTCCTGGATTAGCGAGATACCTGTGTGCCTGGCAGCCATGTTCCTCTGCAGAACCGCAGAGGTGTCTTTGTTCTGAGGCAAGTTAATTTGGGTAATGGTTAGGCCAAGAGCAGTCATTTTAGGTCTGCACCCGATCTTCCTGTATCCCGAAAGACTGCTTATGTCCCTGGACGGCAACCCTAAAGTACAAATATAATTGTGAAAAAGATAGAAAGAGCGTCGAATTATCTGTAAAATTGGGAATAAATGTGAAAAAGGATGAAAATATGCCTTAGCAGGACCAACGAACGGAACGGTCACTATGTGGCCACTTTACGGACACACAATTTCGCAACCATTCCGTCCACGAGGTCCGCTGGGAATTCCCTATTTTTGTTGGAAATCGCCCTATTTCCCCTGTGTTAAGAGCATTTCAAAGTTTAAATTCCGATAATTTATCATTTTTAATTATTCTTATGTTCATGTTAATACAAAACTAGGGTCGAAAACGAGAATAGGACGGGGGAAGTTTTATAGCGCAATCTGATAACGTAGTTTATTTACGGCCCCTAAAATGTATAAGATTGTACAAATTGTGATATAAATTTTAACGAATTAGTTAATATTTTTTTCTTTGATACTAATGAGATGTAAATACCCCAGAAAGATAAGCGTGAGGCCTATAATGCCTTTAATCTTTCAGATAACAACTACAGTAGATATTCTGTACGCTGACAAAGCACAAGAATATTCTTTAATTAAACTGAGAACCAAATTCTCCATCAGCGGATTAATGTATTTTTCCTCTAATTGGCAAAATGAGAGTCGCTTATACTCTGCCCTTATCCTTGGTTGTTATCCTTTATTCTATTGGTGAATATAATAATATAATATTTCTATAATATCAAATATACGTTTTTAAGTTGATTCGAAATCGTTCAGAACGAAATCTACGAGTATCTGCTCAAAAAAATAATGCACTCCTATTTTTCTTGTTGCAGAGTTAAGTTATCAGACCGAGGGTTCACCTAAATGCGACGATATTCCAGGTGCTCCCCGTTGCGCACCTTCTCATTCTTCCGACAGATATAATTCCCCTGCCAGGACTACTTTATCTCTTGCTCTTTCTCTTGGCAGGCCTGGGTCTCCACTAGCTAGGACCAGGTCTCCACCTGCCAGATTTTCTCGGCTCGCTTCATTACACGGTAAACTTTATTCAGAAACACATGATCAAAAGTGGATAAAATCAGAGAACCCAGAATTTTCCACTTTTCTTTCTGTCGTCCAGGATTGCGTACTCTGGGATTTTCAACCCAAGAGTACGAATTTCTTATAACACAGTTGAATTTTCGACAAAATAATCAAATTTACAACAAAATAGTTACATTTTCAAACAAATGGCTGGATTTGCAACCAAAACTATACATTTTTTATTTAACGGCGAATTTTCATCTCCTCGACCAAAACAGATATAATTTCTACGAACGGTTGCATTTTTAACCGAAAAGGATGATTTTTCAACCAAAAAGATTCATTCCCTACAAAAAATATAAATTATCAACAAAGTAATTAAATTTTCAGACAAATAGTAAAACCTTTAACCAAACGATATAAATTTCAAGCCAAAAATATAATTTTCAAGTTAAAAAAAAAGTTGGATTTTCTTATTGGATTCTGTTAATTCAGCTTATGAACAGCCTTTTATCGATACCTTTCTCCCCAATCTTTTAGCATCGTACAGACTAAAAAGGGATCAAAGAACAAAATGGATTTTAGATTTCAAAATTGCTGGTCAAGCTTTCAAGAATTTTGCCAGTGGTGCGAGGACAAATTTACCTGATTGTAGCGTACCTTGACTCACAATATTGCCACAAGAGGTCAATGATGTACCAACACACAAATATGCACTAGTAAAAAAATGTAATCCTCTATTTCTTTTTTCAGAAGTAAGTCCAGAATTCCAGAGAGACTCAAATGATGCTGTTCTTCCAGATACTCCTCGCCCTGGTTTTCGACCTTATGCTTCTCGCAGACCTGAGTCTTCTGCCAGACCTCTTGCTTCTTTTCTTGACAGTTCTGGGTTTCGACGTGATAGGTCAAGGTCTCCTCCTGCCAGATTTTTTGGTCCTGCATTACTACCCGGTAAAATTCATTCAGATTCATATGAATTATAAAGTGTTTCAAATCAGAGAACGTATTGGCCCAGTGAGCCTCAACTAACTGAAAATTTTCTTTATTTTATTGATTATTTAAATAAAAAGTGTAATATGCCAGGCCAATAGAGTACTTTGGGCACTAAACGAATAGGGCGACACTTTAAGTTTTTTTAATTGAAGTGTAGTAAGGTATCTGTACATTAATGTACATTAATTAAGATGCCCTCAGGGTTTGTCAGGGTAAAAAATAGATTGTGCTCCTATACCTTCATTCCTCTTGTTCTCGTTGATTAATGTGGTTGTTTTCATATATTGATGACAAATAATTGTATTTTAGTGATGTATGGTATGAAGACAGAGGGGATATCTATGTTATGGGGCAATTCCTAACCCGACGACCTGACGCGGAAAGGATACAATCGAGATACAATATCACAAAACTTAAATTTCTCTCTCAGCTGTATTGTAAAGAATTGGGGTCACGTCGCGTTTCTCCTCTTTACAGATTATGTGTCCTTCCTATTTCCCCATTTTTTCTGAAAAGCCCCAATAACGTTTCTCATATTTTCAACATTAATTTAATATTTTTGACACCAATTGCACCATTGTCAATTTTTTAAATGAATGAAAAGTGAGAATGGATGAAGGCAGATGGATGATATAGGAAACAGAGGGGAAAGGGACCAGAGAACGTAAGGTGCAGTAAGAGTATTGGCGGCGAACAGAGAATGGTTGGGTTATTTTGATTCCTGACATAGTTTGATACCACAAGGAAGCATTCGCACTGAAAATGTAGGAAAGAAAAAAAGGAATGGTCTACAGCATAAGGTTGGGGCAAAATAGCATAATTTTATCGTAAAGCGGCTTGACATTAAGGAAAAGCAATATCAAGTTGGAGAAAAATTGTATGAAGTTGGGCAAAGTGGCATAAGTTCGGGGTAATGTGGTCAAAGTTTTCTGGAAAAAGGCTGTGATAGGGGACGGCGGCTCTACTAAGGCCATGTGATAGCTGTTATTATGGATATGTGACTGAGGGAGCAAAAGGAGCAGAGATGGTAAGGCGTTGTGAATGTATTTCCAGGTGCTAGGGGATGATTGGTATTAGAGTTATAGAAAAAGTTATAAAAAGATCTCGCCGCCGTATCAGGAATCGAGTGCCTGGAGTCAACATTACCCCGCAGAATACATGACACCAAGTGCCATAATAACCTAGGTGTCCCATTACCCCACGTAATTAATGACAGTTTTTCTCAACCTCATGCCGCTTTAGCCAACATCATGCTATTTTGTCACAATCGTATTTTGTTGAACACACACCTACTTTTTTCCCCCTAATTGCTGTTACTTATAGCCTCATGAAGTGCCGAACTGTGGCAGGAATCGAGACCCCCAACTATTACCTACCCATCCCTAATACACTCACAGCATCGATATATCAAAAACATACATAGGTGACTATGAAACTAAACCTTTCGGAACCCCAGATATCACCTTTTTCCCTTTGTCCACGCCTAAATATCACTGCTTTACTCATAATGTCCCTTCCCCCTCCTGGTTACGATTTTGTTCCTTCCCCTTTCGAGATGAAACTTTTTGCCATGTACGTCCCAAATAAAAACTTGTATCTCCAACCCTCAAAATACCAATGTTTTCTCCACTCACAAATTTCACCTGTTTCACCTTCCGTTTTCCCCTCCCAAAAGTTGAAATATGGGATTATTTGTATCATGAATTGACCCATATCCTGCATACCCCTATAACATTTATAACCTCGACCTCTGAAATACAATTATTTGACTTCAATATAAAAAATAATAACATGAATGAACGATAAAAAGAGGTATAAAATTACATTCATCCGCATTCCAGTAGCTCCTATTTTACCTAAACCCGTCGCTGAAAAGGGCGTGTTTTTTAATTTTCTTATTGTGTACGGGAGGATGGGTAACAAGGAACTCAATATTTTCTTCACCCAGCCAGATAAATATATATTACAGCTGCTACATCAAAAATTGCAACTTTTTCTGAAGGTATCTTAATAATGTATTATATTAGATTCAAATATAAGCCATCTACACAACCATCCGAAATTTTCGTTGCGATCCGCGAAAGTACTATTAAAAATCACTACTGACTTGGGAACGTGATTACTCATTCAAAAAAGAGACAAGAAAGTTTTTCGAAAAACCGTGAGAAGCTTATTAAATTACGCGTTAAATGAGCTCGAATAGAGATTGTTTTGTTCATTAGAAGAGAATATACTACGTGGAAATTTTCATAAAAAAGGCGAAAAATTCTTGTATTTCTACCTCGCCTTCAACATGTGGCATGAAATAGGAAAGATAAAGCAAAAATATATAATTCATACTATACAGGCTTTGAAGTCTTATCTTTAAATTAGGCCAATAAAAACATGCAGATTTTTCAACTTTATTGGTTTAAATTAAAAATAAGACTTCAAGGATTCTGTGCTATGAATCTGAGATTTTTTCTGCAACTTTCCTGAATCATGCCACAAGTTGAAGTCGAGGAACAAAATTCAAGAAATTCTAACATTTTTCCTAAACTCCTCAGATGGTATTATCTCTTTAAAAGGTTTAAAATGTCTTTATTATGCCTCTTGCGATGCGTAATTTAATAAGCCTTCTAACGGTGTTCAAATAAAATTTCTTCCTCCTTTTTGAAACAAGTCATCACGTTTCAAAGTTAGCGGTGGTTTTTAATAGTACTTTCGCTGATAGTCCCCTCCTACTTGTAGCATTAGAGAAATTTTGTATGACAAATACATGATTTCAAATGTTATCTAAAACACAGGAATACTATCCTGAAAAATGACATATCACACTGGTTGATAAACCTAACATCGAAAAATAATACGTGTATGTACTTGAAAAAATCCTCTATTTCTATTTGCAGAAATAGGTATACAATCTGGCTGTTCTTCTGATGGCGAACGCATACCTTGGTGCGGACCTTCTTATTCTTTTGGCAGATCTCATCCTCCCGTCAGGCCTCTTCTTTGTGCCAGGCCTCCTCCTGACGTACTAGAACTTATTCGGCTCATACCCCGAACGAATCCGGATCAGCGGTTTCAATTTCTAAGATATATTTTTCCTGTTGATCAACTGATTCTAACAAGAGCAGGAGGTGATAGTTTTGAGCCTATTCCTGCCCATGAATTAACTGTATTATCAACAGAAAATGGTGACGTTTATGCAATATTCGAAGAGAATACTGGTATTCTTCGTGGAATATATAACAAAAGTCAAAGGCGGTCGAAAATAAACATTGAAAGCAGCAAGGTTCGGTCACTGAGGCGAGATGAAATAGATGAATGTCCAGTTGGTTACCAAATTAAACAAAAGTATTTTAAAATAGTTTATGCGTGAATCCGAGGGGGAATTCACTCCTCAAAAACCAATATTGAATAATCCCTATTACGTATAATTACTTAATTATCACGCGGAGCGGTACATAACTCCTGCAATCGGTGTACAAAGTTCAGTGCAATCACTCGATTTTAACCTTGCAATCACTGCAATCACTTTCCATTTTCACAGTGCAATCATGCAATCGGTGTAGATTCAATTTTGAAGTTATGTACCCCTAGGCAATAGGTCGATATCAGGAAAAGAAACTGTTCCAGTTTTCTTCTCAAAAATTACAGTTCATCAATAAATTTTAATTTTCGCATCAGTTAAACTAAAATTCAGACCAAAATATTATAAATAAAACCATCTAGTAAGGCGGCCTTCATCCGAGTAAAACCGAGTAAAGCGCTGCTTAGCTTTCGTGATATAAAGAAAAGCCTTTAACTCATGTATCCTATTTTATCTATTTTACGCATTTCTCAACTGTATTTTCATAATGATGCTCCTCTGAGTTTCCAATTTTTTAAAATAAAGAATACTGTACGCTTATGCATGCCTTTTGTTATATTAATTACACAGATATAAATCAATTTTTGCGTGCATAAGAATTTTGAACTGGAAGCATAGAAGACCAAAATCCGTCAATGAAATTTGTTGAAAATTTTATTTTATTGCGATAACCGCATTTTTTCCTCCATTCTCTCGTTTTCTCGCTTTAATGCGAAATGGTTTAATAGAAACCAAAAAGAAAATCCAACTATCTGTAGATAAAGGTTAATCCTTTTTGGTGAAAATGTCTACAATGCCATTTTTGGTCAAACATTCAACTACTTTCTTGAAAAATGAACTACGAGGGTCGATCCAAAAGTGAGTTCCGAAATTTATAAATTGGCAGAAAAAGGTCGGAGAGTGAAAAATTGGACGAAGATATTTTCATTTGTATATCAGGATATCACTGAATTTTTATCAGGTCGTTATCAGCTTTTTTCTCTTATCAGTATTACTGTAACTCTGGAGCTTCCCCTGACTAGCGTGTCCGATTGTTGAGTGCGATCTGTTATAAAATTTTTAGTCTAAGAAGGTGTTGTTCCTGGAAGAGCAAACAAGTGTGTTGATTAAAAAGTGATGTTCTTCCATGACAATGCACGCCCAAATTCAGCAAAAGTGACCCACGATTTACTCAAAAAATTTGTTTGGTATGTTTTTCTCACCCACCTTACTCCCCAGATCTTGCTCCGAATTATTTTTTCCTTTTTCCCCACCTCAAGACTCATCTGGGTGGAAGGAAGTTCCGTACGAACTCCAAACTTGAGGAAGAAGTCAACTACATACATTGAGCATGTTGAAAAATAATATAGATACTGTGACTTTACGCCCACTACATGAAACTTTACGCCCGCTACTCGAAACTGTACGCCAGCTACACGTACACTGCACCACGCAAGTAAGAATGTGGAGGAAATTATCTTCATCTTTAAAAAAATTGTATCTCTGGACCACACAGTGTCCCTTATGCAAAGTACGCTATTTCTTCCTTTCACTTATAATCCAAAATTGTCAAGTACAGCAAACAACCTCTATCTGCTCCACATGCTTGTTTTCAAGAAGGGTGGGACAAAAAGTATGATGATTTCTCGTGTGATGATCATAATGATTAAAAATTTATATTTTCCAATTAAATATTTAATTTTATTGTAGCATTGTCTTTTTTGTTTAAAAATTCATCTCTTTCGGTAAAAATTTAAACTTCTTTAGTTTCCCTCCCTTATCCCTTCCACCTCCTTTTCTGAACACCATGACCTTGGCCTTTTTCGCATTTAGCTCTAACCTATTCTTATCCACGTATCTTCTTAACCTCTTCATCATCTCCTTTAAGCCCTATTCGCCTTTTCCCAGCAAGACTATGTCATCTGCATACGCAAAGTGCTCGTGAAATGAGCACCATATAATTATGCATACAAGCGAAGTGAAAACACTCGAGATCGAATTCACAGCTAGTTTCAATGGTAGAAATTCAATTATTTTGTTGAAAGTTTAAGTACTTGAAAATTTTTTTTTGTCGTTAATCAGTAATTTTTTTTCTGATATTTTAAATTTTCCATTTTTGGTGTAATGCTTATCTTTTTCAGTTAAGAATTCAACTGTGCAGTTGATGAAGAAAATATATTTTTTCAAAAATTAGTCTTATTCTCTGAATTAAAATGGTTAAAACTTGAATTATTTTGTTTGAAATTCCAATAATGTTTATTGAATCCTTTTGTATTAAAAATTTATCTTTCACGGTAGAAAAGTCTTTTTGGGTAAAAATACACGTTTTCGTTGTAAATTCAACTGTCTTATAAAAAATCGTATTTTTCACTTGAAAGTACAAGTATTATTTTAACACGGTTTTCTTCTCTCTAATTTCCGAGTACTACGAATAGCCATACAAAGAATTTTCAAACCTTGCAAAAGAAATTGTCTCAAAAATTTTGATCTTTTTTACTTTTTATCAAAACTAGCTGGCTAACGAACTTAAACTTCAGTTTCCGATATTGAAAGAGTGTACGAAAGGCCAATCTACTAGATTAATTCTTTCAAAAGTGATCGTGCTCACAGCCAGACATGCAGACAGACAGATATACATACATACAGAAATACAGATATACAGACAGACAGACTGACATACAGACAGACACATCCGTGAAAACCCGTTTTTTGGGTTCAGAGGGTTTTAAAACGTGGACATTTGACAAAAACCGGGGGGGGGGGGGGGTGTAAAACTTTACGCATACCAATACAAAACTGCGACATAGAACATAATACATCAAAAAACCCAATTGAGAACGTGTGTGTCACTGAAATTAGAGATATAATTAAGAACTTAAAAAACGGTAAGGCTACTGGTGTAGACAGTATTAGCGCTGAAATGCTTGAATACGGTAGCGAGTACATATCTCACAGGCGTGGAGAAAAGCGATTATCATACCAATATACAAAAGGGAGGGAGATAAAAGAAACTGCAATACTTACAAAGGCATCAGCATCAGGAAAGAAAGTTTTCCGTGCATTTGTTGACCTAGAAAAAGCATTGACAAGGTAAATAAATATAAATAAATATATATACAGGTAGTAAAGCGAGTGTAAGGGTAAATGGAAAACTGAGTGAATGGTCCGATATTATGCCAGGCGTGAAACAAGGATGCGTTATGTCCTCATGGCTATTCATCTATCTATGGATAAGTCTCTTAGAATGGCCCTCTTCGACGAAGAAGGTATAGATCTCGAGACAGTGAGGGTACGTAGGTTAGCTTTCGCAGATAACAAGTTTGTTATAGCAGAATCAATGGAAGACTTGCAAAGAATGTTCGGCAAACTAAATACAACCATGAAGAACACGGGCCTCAAAATTAACGTAAATAAAACAAAAATCATAGTGTTTGAAGGAAAAGGTGATAAAACAATGTGCGACATTGTCCTAAAATGTCACTATAAAATTCTATACTTGTACCGCCTGTGCTATACGGTAGCGAGAAATGGACCTGTCGAGAAAAGATAAGAGTAAAATTAACGCGATTGGCATGAAACCTCTGTGCACAATTTACGGGAAAACACTGATCGACAAATCGAGAAACGAAATAATCCTCAAAGAATGTGGTGCAAAAGAGACAATAGTTGACACATGGGAAAGAAATCCTTTAAGATGGTTCGGACATGTTGAAAGAATGAAAGATGAAACTCTAGCGAAACGAGTGTATAAAGGGAAAGTAAATAGCAGTATGCCCAGAGGCAGACGGCGGAAATAATGGTTAGAATGTGTGAATGAGACCTTAATCCGAAAAGACATAAGAAGCCATAGAAACAGGAGGGATTGCATGAAAAAACGCATGGACGTAAAGGAAGCTATAAAAGTATGCCAGGACAGAACAGTGTGGCGACAAATAGTTTATAAAAATATTGTGAGTAGAGTGAATGACGCCTGAAATAAAAGACCTTGGATACTAATGGGCTTGAGTGGGGAGCCTCACACAACAACCTTGTGAATCTCTTCACTTGGGGTGACCGCTAGAGAGATTGATTAGCAACATGGGTCGGAGCAGTGTTGCGGAAAGAACGTGTTATTTAAATCAATAACACGAAAATTCAAGATCAATCAAAAAAATGAATACCTCCTTCCCAACACTACTATTTTCCAACCGAGCGAGTCGCGCCTACCACGAAAGGGAAATGGCTTAATGTTATAATAATCAGTATAAAGTAGTTTTTCATGTATTAGAAATAATTTGCATTCAAAAACTGCAAAAAATCATAATTTGAGCCAAAAACTCGCAAAACCCATTTTTTCACATATGGGGTTTTCTTTGGACCCTATAAAACATACTTATGTGTATGATTTTTGAAAATTAATATTTTATTCGTATTCTGTGTAACTTACTAGTAATAAATAAAATTTTGAAAACCTCAATTATTAATTTTAGCAGCAGCAAACAGTCTTTGTATGTGGTTCAGAAAAGAGACATAGTCAAGAATTCAATCAAAATGCCACTCGTACTTCAAAAATAGTATCGCTCAATAAAACAAATTTTCATCTTACCAGTTGGGTAATGATTTCTTCATATTTATCTTTCCTAATGCAACTTTGAATTTCCCGTCAATTTGCTTCGGAGCATTTAGCTTGGAACAGAAATGTGTCCTAGAACCCGCCAAAAAAGTACCTTGCAGCCTCGTATACCGTACAGGTGTTCTGCGCAGCCTTCTGTAACATACAACTATACTGCGCAGCTCTATGTACTGTAAAATACAACTGTACGACCTCACGTACCACACAGTTGTACTGCGCACCCTTATGTGCCTCATAAGTCTACTGATCATCCACAGGTATCGTAGAAGTGCACTGTGCAGCTATACGTTCTGTAGAATTTTACTGCGCATCCATATGTACCACCAAACCCTATGTACAAAGTGAGTGTACTGCGCAGCCCTGTTGGATCTAATCGTTATCTGAATTCCAGAAAGAATGGTCAAAGTTTCTAAAAGGCGTTATTGTTTTCGAGATTCCCCGCATCAAAATATCTAAAAACTCTCATCTTCCTTTCTGGAATTTAGGTAAATATTACATTCAAAATCGAGGCTTCTAGAAAGTTAGATAAACAGAGCCTTTATCGTTCTACAAACTTCAATCAATCGATCTTTCTAGAATTAAGGTGGAGATCACATATCCAATATCAGCGGTTCTAGATATTCGATGCAGGTAAAGGTCCCGTATACAAAGAACCTTGTAGAAAATTTGATTGATCTTTCTAGAATATAAATAGACCTAGAAGTATCGAACACGTCATACGGAATACCCTCTAGAAGCTTCGATGTATAGAAAATCGTCGGAGATCACATTGAAATTTCTAGAAGGTTTTATTATTATCAGCAAGCCGAGGAGTCTAGAAAATTTGATATTTTGGTCGGTGTTATAGGGACCATCCTTGTCGACCAAGTCAAGATCGTATGGCAGTCCCCTACCTGACCGACAGTTCAATTACCGACTGTCGGTCACTAACCGATAACTGTTTTACCATTTAAGGTGCCCCCGAAACCGCCTAGCTATACTACTCATTTCATAGCAGACCCAACGAAAGGAACGTTCACTATTTGTTCACTTTAAACTTACGCAATTGTGAAACTGTTTCGTCCACGAGGCCGGCTGGGGATTCCCCTATTTTTGTGAAGAATCACTTCATTTTCCCTGTTTTGAGAGAATTTTGGTGTTTGAATTCTGATATGTTAATTTTTTTTCATTATGCTTATTCTTGTACAAAGACAAAGCGACGGTCGTCAGGTAGGCTGGGACTGGGGGGGCGGGATAAAGCTTCAAACTGATAACGCAGTTTCCATAAGGTTCCTTAAACGTGGAAGATTGTGCAAATTTTGATATTGGTTATATATGGGATATGTTACATTTTATACGTATTCGCATTTTGGTTTAAGAAATTTGTGACTGCACTTTCCGACATTTTTCGTAGAATTACGAAATTGCAACGGAATTTTCGTACAGTTACCCTAAATTACAAAAAAAAAATTGTTGTAATTTTAGGACACAGCTGAATGGCTTAGAATTTTCCTTATGAAATATAATTTTGTTTAAAGAGAAAAATGCCGAAAATATAATGAACGAGACAAAAAATTGGGTAAAAATGAAATTTCTGATATTCAAAATTAAAAAATATATATATAGCTAGGTTTAAATTAAAATTTGGTGAAAATGAAATTTCTGATATTTAACATTGAGAAAAAAAATATAGCTAGGTTCCTAAATTGTTTATCAGTAAAAATGATATATTCCGAAAGTAAAAGTCAACGAAACTAAGAGGAATATTTAAACATACCTGAAAGAAAAATTATATTTGACCTTTCCATTGGTATTAGGTGAGTCGAGTCGATTCATAATCAGTTTAATTCGACTCACGCATATCGCTGTTGAATATTCGTTTTTTTTATTGAAAATTCTTCTTTTCTGGAAGAAAACTTTTTCTTAGTGCAAACTCAACTATTTGGTTGAAAGTGAAATATATTCCAACTATAAATCTAAAAAGTAGAAGATTATAGCAATTCCGACATCAGTTTTGACAAATTAATGCATGAATAATTCTTTTTTTTTTTATTGATACTGACTTATCAAATGTACGTATCACAAAAATACAACATTAAGGCTTATAATGTCTTTAGTCTGTGAGATAACGATCATATTATATAAAATATGTTATGTACTTTAATGAAGCACGAGAATATTCGTTAATTATTCTGATAACCAAATTCTTCATGAACACATTTACCAGTTTGTCTTCTAATTGGAAAAATGAGGATCGCTTATGCTATGGCCTCATCCTTGCTTGTTGTCCTTTATTTCATTGGTGAATATAATAATATAATATATCCATAATATCTATTCGAGTGCGTGCAAAATGAGGATGAATTCAATATGTATTTATTTCAATTGAATCTGAAGTGTGTGATATAAAATAGAATTCGAGAAGTCCCCCTATTGATATGGAATTTTTGCAAATTTCAGAACTAGAAAGCACATTGAGTTCAGCCATTTTTCCGTATTCTACTTACATAAAAAGTTAAGTTCTAAAAGTATACGTATTGGTTCACAATTTTGTAGGAATCCGAAATGAGTCCGCAGTAGGACGAAATTTGTACGTTTGACGAATTTTATCTGAATTGCATCCGAATCAAAATTAGTATACGAAAAAGAATATAATATGTCGGGAGAGGCGGATGAGGGCATAATCCATCTTATACAATAATATCGTACTAAGAAAGACCTTACGGAAGAAATATGGCATCTATGGTCGTTTAGGACGACCTTACCTTTGAAAGGTGTAAGAAAATAAACTGTAACCGCAAAATCACTTACGTAAGCTTTCGCTTACATAAGCCTGGCAGAATATTTCCACAAGGAGTTTATGATATAACCCAACAGGAGTATTTACTTAAAAAATGAATGTAATTCTTGCTTTCTTGTTGCAGAGTTGAGTTCACAGTCCGAGGATTCACCTAATAGCGACTATACTCAAGGTGCTCCACGTTCCGCACCTTCTCATTCTTCCCACAAATATCATTCTCCTGATAGGACTCCTCTTTCTCTTGCTCTTTCTCTTGGCAGATCCAGGTCTCCACCAACTAGGCCCAGGTCTCCTCGTGTCAGATTTTCTCGTCCTGCATTATTACCCGGTAAAATTCATTCAAAATCATATCAACAATACTGGAAAAAATCAGAGTACCTAATGGCTTGCCACGTTTTCTTTCTGCCTTCCAGAATTCCGTCGCCTGTTTGCATGATATGGAAATTATTTTCTGTACATAAAATCTTATTTAGAACTTTCTCAAGTATCTTCCTCAATTAAGTTTCCCGACTTGGGATAGGAAACCTAGGCGGTGCTACAATCGTTTGATCTGATTACGGGCCTTCGATAAACTGTTGTGTTTGTTTAGAGGAGGGGGGGGGGGATCAACCTAATGTCACACGAATAAAACGCGACGAAGAATAAGCCTCGTGATTTATGGAAGCCTGCTCAGAAGCCGTCCATAAAATACCAAAATGATAAAGCTACAAGCAAAACAAAAATTTTTAACAAATTTTTTAACTGTAAACCAGGTAGTTGATTTTTCAACCAAAACAGGTTGATTCTCAACAAAATATAGAATAGTTGATATTTTAACAAACAAAAATTCTCATTTCACATTAAAAAACAGTTGAATTCAACCAAAAAGTACGCATTTTTACCAAAATTGTTGAATTTTCAACCAAAATAGATCATTTTTCTATGAAATAGTTGCATTTTTAACCATGCAGATCAATTTTCCAGCAATGAATACTAATTATTAACAAAGGAAATATATTTATAAACAAATAGTAAAACTGTTAACTAAACGGTATGAATTTCAAACCAAAAATATATTTAGCGAGTTTTCAACAAAAAACAGTTCGATTTTTATAATGAAAAAAATGGTGGACATAACCGAGTGAATAGATTAGAGTGCCGCCTAGGTATTAAATTTCAGTTTTACTGGTCAAGCTTTTGAGAACTTTTTCGGTGGTCCCAAGGCAAACTTCCCTGATTGTCCTGAATCTTGCTTCACAATATTGCCACAAGTGGACCATGATATGTACCAGCACACAAATATATACTGACAAGAAAAATGTAATCCTCTATTTTTTATTGCAGAATCCAGCTCAGAGTTCCAGAGTGGCCCGAATGGCGTTATTTTGCCAGATACTCCCCGCCCTGGTTGTCGGCCTTATTCTTCTCGCAGATGTAAGTCATCTGTCAGGCATCTTGATCTTCATCTTGGTACTTCTGGGTCTCAACCAGCTAGGTCAAGATCTCCTCCTGCCAGATATTCTCGTCCTGCTATACTACCCGGTAAAATTCATTTAGAATCATATGTACTATAGATTGATTCGAATCAGAAAATGTATTGGCACGGCCAGTCTCAACTAAGTTCGACCGAAAAGTCTTTAAAATCAGATTTTCCCATCAGTTTAAGAACTTTCTTCCAAATTTCAAACTTGTTTTGTTCGATTTGTTATTAGAACAAAAATTGTAATATTTAGGGCATATTTATTGCAGGAACTGAATTAAAAACAATTCAAATTTTTCGCTTAATAACCCCTCAACCTTGCCTCACAAAAATTGCACAAGGGGCTTATGATACTCAATCAGGTGAGCTGTTCTGCACGCACGTTCACCCTTCTTTCAAGTTTTTCGATTGTGGCTCAGTAAGGTATCCTCATTACTGCATTTATTTTAAATTCAATGGTAAGCAGGTTGAAGTGGATGGAACAAAATATGTACAATACTTGAGATACATTCAGCGATGTACAGTTTTTAATTGAATTAATAAGGGGAAAGTGTAGAGACAGATGAATAATATAATACACACAGAGGGAAGGGGCCTCGAACGGTAATAAGGTTGAGGGAAAATGGTATAATGTTGGGGTAAAGCGGCTTGAGATTAAGGAAAAGCCACATCAAGTTGGAGAAAAATTGTATAAGGTTAGGGCAAAGTGGCATAAGTTTGGAGTAATATGATTGCAAGTTGAGGCAAAACGTTATGACAGGGGATGGTGACTGTGCAAAGGCCACGTGATAAGTGTGGTTATGGATATCTAACTGAGGGCAAAAACGACTAAAAATGGTAACACGTCGTAAAGGTATTGGCGGATGCTACGGTATGGTTTTTTGTATAGGCAGGTAGGGGGTAGAATTTTAATGTGGCACATTTGGTTTTGAAATTGCCGGTAGTGAGATGTTTTTATCTATCTTCATTATGAAAAGATCTCACCGCAGCCCTGTTCGGAATCGAGGGCCACAGGTTATGCTGCATTATTACTCTGTATCCTACCTGTACCCAAGATTCCTCATACAGCATCGCGAAATAACTGTTGTCCTCTATTATAGCACTTCACCCCAAAGTCATGTCACTTGCCTCTCACCTTTATAACGAGGTTTTCCAAATTTTAATTATTTAATTACGGCCTGGCCGGGGTCACACTCTTTCGACCCGCGAACAATCCACGAAGCTCGTTGTTTTTAAGTTAGTCTTAGGCGCCAGGTTGGATTGCTCCTACCAGAGCATGGCTGAATCCGGTCTTGCCAACGGCTGGCTATAACACAGGATAAGAGACGCGGAGAACTAGTCTCGTAGAAACCCGCACTTTTCAGACATGGCTGTCCGAGACACCCGCGCTTTGCCCCGAAGCCACCCAGCGTCCTATGCAACGTGTCCACGCTAGGCCTACTGAGGGAACGCTCGCCTCAACTATGCTGAAGTCGGTCTTTGAGCCGAACGTTCCTCCAGACTATGAGCCGCGAGGGGGTCTCGGACAGAATGAAAATCACTAAGAGTTTAGTGGACGCACACGCGGCGTCACGTGGTCTTGCCACGCGCATGAGTTCAGTGTCGAGACCGGAGAGGCACTTGGCAGTGGTAAAAAGGCGACCAGTTACCTTAGAGCCATCGTGCCAAGTATATTTTCTCGTCTCGGTCCATTTTTAGTTCTCGTCATTCCAGAAACCTTAGCCTTTATCCTTCAAATAAGTTTTTGGTCTGAACTGACGCTACCGTCAAGCCTTGTACAATTTAACTGCCTCGTTTCCGTCTGCTCTGCTATATTCCTGTTACTTTCAATCGAGCCCTTGAGATTTCAATTTTGTGCCCCTGGATTGGCTAGGAGGAACGGAAGAGGTCCAATGGGCTGCGTCCGCCAATGTGCGTCTTCATACCTACGTCCGCCGTGCTGATTGGGTCTGTCTTACGGACTGCTGCAACTCCCATTGGTCGGGAGAAAATGGCCACTCGTCAATGTGGCGACCGCCGGTGCTGCGGAACGTAAGTAGTCGTTTTGATTGGGTCTGGCTAATGGATTAACGTGATTCCCATTGGCCGCTCGTACGTAGCCGCCACAACATGGCCGCCTGTCCATGGTAACCAGGACTTTGCCAACCACCCGATACGGCGATCGGTCCAGTGCTGCTTCTCGTCGTTGGTCGCAGAGTCACCGCATGTATGTTCGCCCTCTCGTTATGGTTTTCGGTGGTGTACAAGCAGACTGCCACACTTCGGTATCGTCTGCTTATTTGTTCACGACCTGTCAGTTCCCTGTACGTCGATTTTTCGTTGTGTCTTTACGTTGGAATTGGCGTCGAATCACTAGTATTTGCATGCTTTACAGTTTTCTTCCCTGTCGGCTCCTCCTGATCTTCGCTTCGTGACTTTTATCTCAACACTGACTTCCTTCATTACAAGTCTGTTTCCGATACTTATTTTTTTATAATAATAATTGAATAGGGTTCCCTTGAACCCCAGGTAAATTTTTAATATAAATAAAATTACTTGATCTAGTTAATTATATAAGTTTGGGGTTTTGGCTTGAAGCTAGCTCATCTCGTCATGCTCGCGTGACTTTGCCTTATGCTGTTGAACATACCTACTTTTCTTTCAGAAATTTCTCTTACTAACGGCCTTTTGAAGTGCCCAACTGGGTCGGGATTTGAAAACCCCTATCATCCCCTATCCACCAACAATTCCAATAAAGCCACTGTGTCATGAGCACATATGAACTCGTGCCCAAATACCACCTTTTTCCCATTCCCAGATACCACGGTTTTTTCTCATACGCCTACCTTTTTTTCCCGGATATCTCCTTTTGCATCCGACCGCTCATATACCACCTTTTTTCTTCTACTATCGAGATACAACTTTCCATCATATGCTACCTAAACACAAACTATTATCTCCAACCGAACGAGGATGAAACATCAGTGAAGGAGTCTCTCCGAAGCAGATACAGGCATCTTCTTCGACAGATTTGGGCTTCCAATCTGTCGGCGTTGAACAAGGTATCTGCGACTAACATGCTTGCCGTCCCGGTTTTACTCTACTCGTTTGGGGTGGTTCAATGGACGAAGAACGAGCTTAAGGCCCTTAATATCACCACACGTAAGATCATGTATATGCATAAAAGTTTGCATATCAATTCGTCAGTTCCGCGATTATACATTTCACGCCGTCAAGGCGGACGCGGACTTCTGAATCTCCAGTGTCTTTATATCCGAATTATTCTAAGTACAGGTTACATCGTTGCGAATCACAGAGATCCTCTTCTAAAAGTGGTCAGGAACCACGAGATGATCTAGATGCTACACTTCTAAAAGCCGAAGTATAGAAAGCAAAGGTTGAAAAATTTCACCAAGAGCTCCTCAACAAGAAAATGCACGGAAACTGTCACAGAAATGTAAAAAAACAGTTCTTGTCAAAGAAGCAAACTTTTTATTTCCTCAGATCATCAGAGCCTAATTCAGGTACAGAGGGTTTCATTTTCACATGCCAGGACGGTGTCATTTCCACCTTAGCATACTTATTTTATGTCAAGAAGTGCCCAGTTATAGGTACATAGCGTGTCATGCACACGCTGAATACCTAGAACACATACTATCCGGGTGTTCGACCCACGCTCTTACGGTCGCTCTTACGGTGTTGGTCGCGACCCTGCCCTGCCGAACGCTCCAAGGGATATAGAGTCAATTGCTCAAAACGAGAAGTGCTAAATTTTCTGGAACTAAGATTTGCGGACAGCAATCTGCGTTGCACGCTCGAGGCTTGACATCGTTCTCCAAGACTTCGAGAAACGAACTATATTCGTGATCGAATTCTCGGCTCCGTCCGCATGCAGCATACAGCGTCACTGCCAAGGAGAAAGAAAAGGAGAAATATCAAGATCTTAAAAGAGAGCTGCAACGACTGTACCCAAAACATTCGGTAAAAGTAATTTTCCTTGTGATAGGTGCTCTCTGAGGTGCGAAACTATCACTGGTTCGTAACCTTAAAGCCATACCCGCGTGCCAAAAATATGCCAAGGCACTTGCGAGATGGATGCAAAAAGCTGTCATCCTTGGGGCGCTTCGTGTCCTTGAGACACACGCGGGTTTCGGCAGCCTGTCGTTGTGATTTCATCGTGCCCTGTGACTACCCATCTCACGGTTGTGAGCCATAAGTATGATTCACCGCAGTGTCACTGGGAGCCGGTGTCATTTTTTAGATGGCAATTGCTCTCAGTGGAACCCTGCGGTGGTTGTTCAACCCCTTGGATTTAACCTGAAAACTAATTGCTAAGGTCATTTTGAGGTCAGCTGTGTTTTTTCGAATAGGAACCCCTATTTTTGGTGCCATAATAAAACACAGCGGAAATTTCACGCCTGGGTATGTGTTTAGGTCAAGGGTTAACGTGACCTCTACAGGTCAAATAAAGGCCAAAGTACTCTGTCATAGGACCCCGTAGGAATCTCGCAAAATTAGTGAAAAAAATTGACCAAGGTCATACCCAGGATAAGTTTCAACGAGGAATCTACCGATAGGAATCCAACAAATGTGACCTTAAAATGACCTTGCAAATGGTTTTCAAGAAGTCAGAGGATTCAAGGAGGACAAAGGTCACCGTTTGATTCCTCGTGGAAAGTTACCAGGGACCGTTGTAAAATTTTTTTCACAAATTCTGCGAGATTCCTACGAGGTCCTATGACAGCGTACTTTGACCTTTATTTGTCCTGTATAGGTCACGTTAACCCTTGACCTAAACACATACCCGAATTTAAAAGTTCCCGCTCTTTTCGATTCTGGCACCAAAAATAGGGGCTCCAATTTAAAGAACAAAGCTGACCTCAAAATGACCTTGATAATAAGAGTTAAGGTCAAATCCAAGGTCTCCGTTGGATTCTTCGTTGAAATTCACCTAGGCTATGACCTTAGTTTTTTTTAACAAACCAGAAAGATTTCTAGAGGTACAAGAGGATGGGTAACTAGATACGCCATATTTTCTTTACCAAGCCAGATAAGAAGATCTCGCCACCGCCGCATAATAAATCGTAACCCTCTCTAAAGGTGTCCAAATTAATATGTAATATTTCATTCCAATTAAATTCATCTACTAATAATTAATTAATTGACTACTTATAATTCTACTATTAATAGTTTATTATGCACTAAGTGGGAAAATTCCCCTCCTTGATGCATACCATTTTTTGTACAACAACTGCATGATTGCAAACGTTATTTGTTTAAACGTTTATAGTTGCATCAACTGCCAAGGTTATTAGCGACTGCACTATATGGTTAATTATGAACTGTAGGATAGTATTCCAAGGGACTGAAGCGAAGCATTCTGAAAACACAATCAGCCTCTCTTCCTGTTTCGGGAATAGAACCCGCGCCAGCGTAGCTACTAAGTCTGCAGTGTTATCACATTAGACAATCACGATACCTTCTTCAATTTGCGGAAAATTATAGTATTAAGAAATTTCCAGAAATTCTTTGTGTTTTTTCTTTATTTATGGCAAATTATGATTATGTACCACGAGTATGTTATCTTCGCTTTCTAGATGTGGCTTGGAGCAGCAAAATAGGTTGCTATGGATGGTGCAGTACTTTACCGACCAAGGCCGATAAGGTGCACTTTATTGTCTGTAGCAAATGCAGGCGCATGCGCGTTCGACCCACGCGCACTATTATCCGCGATACATCGTTAATTTTTGGTAACTTAGCGCTTCGAGATATTTCAATCTGTCCCAGATTTATATTTTTTTATTCCAAAACGTGAGCAGATAGATGTATAACTATCATTATTCACCCTTGACGTGAGATTCTTTTACCATGTTAACAAAATTCTTTCTAGCTTCGCTGAGATTCGAACCCAGTTCTTCAAATTGCTGGTCTGATTATTTCAGCAATCTTACTGGAAATAAAGAAACTTTTTGTGGGAAAATACATTTTTTGCCCTGGTTTAGCCTCGCCCCTGTCTGCCCTAATGCCTTTTTGTTTGGCACTACCAGTCAGTACATACTCTGATTATTACACGAACCTCTACTTCTATTTGCAGAATTAAGTTTACAACCCGGCTGTTCCTCTGATGGCGAACGTATTCCTGGGTTCGGAACTTTTTTTCCTTCCGGCAGACCTTGTTCTCCTGTCAGGCCTCCTTCTGACGTACTGGAACTTATTCGGCTCATTCCCCGCAAGCATCCGAACCAGCGATTTAAATTTCGAAGATATGTTTTTCCTGCCGGTCAACTAATTTGGAGGAGAATAAGGGATAATCTATTCGAGCCTTTACCTGCTCAAGAATTTACTGTACTATCAACAGCCAATGGTGACGTATTTGCAACATTCGAAGAGAATACTGGTATTCTTCGTGGATTATATAATAGAAGTCAAAGACGGTCAACTATTAACATTGGAAGCAGCAAGGTTCGAGCACTGAGTCGAGAAGAAATAGATGTATGTCCAGTTGGCCAGCAAATCAAACAACATGATTTCAGAATAGTTTATGCGTGAACCTGAGGGAGAATTCACTTCTCAAAAATCAGTACGGTGTAATTCCTATTACGCAATATTACGCATCATTGCGTATTATTACTCAGCTAAACGCAAATAAAAAACCATTAGTGAAAATAAACTTTCAATTTCTTTAATTTTTTAACAATCATTATACTATTTGTTATAAACAATAGAAATGGTTAAATTTTGTTCAAATTTTTTCTTACAAGATCAACAATGAGGTGCTATTGAAACAGTCAGAGTGAAAAAAACACTCAACTGCAAAAAATGAGAGTTGCTTACTTGTTTAAGATAGTTTTTATAAGAATTGAAAATTTCATCATCAGTTAAAAATCGCAAATAAATATCGTTGTTGATTTCCTTCTGAAAGACCATAGTAAAAAAAAGAAAATTTCCACGAAGAAACGTTCTTTCGGATCATTTCTCTAATATATTTGTTATAAACAAATAAATACTCTCCCTGTGAATAACTTTTCCTGATTAATTAGCATTTTTTAAATAATTTCAATTGTGTTAAGTGGAAAACAGGAGACGAAAACCTATATAAAGAAACCAAAATTGAAATTTCCTGATAGAGTTATTTATAACAAGAGGAATTGTTGACTTATGATTATAAGTCATTACTAGTTACAAATCTAAAAAAAAGAGACATTTTTGTTCAGAAGTTAGTTTGCAACATTCATGCTCTTTACTGAATTGTATGTTTATATAAATAGTTTATAACAATTAATTTGTATATCGTAATGAATTTGAATTAGGTTTTTCGGGTCTCAATCGTGTGCAAAACTACGAATCTTGCCGACTTTTCGTGAGCATTGCAGTTCACTTCTTCAGGGCTGATCTGAAACTGAAGTTCAGGTCTCAGGGTATTCAACATACAATAGTTAAGAAAAACCTAACGCCTGCCTTCACTGCAAGACTCAGATTGATTCTGGAGAGTTCTCTTAACTCCGCAAATAAGATCAGGACAATAAACACCTATGCCATCCCTGTCCTAACGTTCTCCTTTGGGCTCATAAAATGGTCGAACAGCGACCACGAACGATTAAACAAAATTGTCCGCGTAGTAATGACTAAGCACTGAATGCTACACTGCAATTCGGCGATTGAAGGGGTAGTTCTACCAAGACATGGAGGGTGTAGGGGTGTTGTAGATGTCAAGAAACTATGTATGTCACAAGTTATACAGTTGTGAGACTATTTTAACAGCAAGCGAGATATTACGCTTCACAACACCATCTGTAAAGCGGATCTTGACTACACGCCCTTGAATTTGTCCTCAGAGGAGGCCTTGAATATCAGGGCAGAAACTATAGAGGAATTAGGAACGCAATGATGATAGAAAGCCATCCACAGCAAGCACCCCAAAAACGGTATATCAATATGAAGTGGATAGTGAGACATCTAATATTTGGCTGAGAAAGGGTGTCCTGTAATCGGAACTGGAAGCATTCGTCATTGCGATTTAGGACAAGGTTTTCAGCACCAGAAATTATCGCGAACACGTGTTACATCAAGACGTGGTTGACCAGTGACGATTATGTGGAGATACCAACGAATTGATTGAGCACATTATTGACAGTTGTCGCGTAATGGCTCAAAGATAATATACGCACAGATTTAATGATGTGGCGGAAATTATACATCAAAATCTTGCCCTAAACCTAGGAATCTTAACAGAATGGATGCCTTTCTATAGGTACATTCCCATGCCCATTTTAAAAAACGAAGATTACATCTTATAATGAGCTGTTACTATCCAGATGGATCATTACATCCGAGCCAATCAAACCGACATCCTGATGCAAGAAAAAAAGGTGGAAGAGTCTGCGTCATTGACATTGCTTGTCCACTTAACCGAAATTTGCAGGCAACCTATACAATCAAGATCCATGAGTATAGCGAGCTTAGGCATAAAGTAAAGACAATATGTAGGAATGTGAAACACGCATACATTCATCATATTGTGATTTCCGCCACACGCAAAGTGCGCGCAAGATGCACTGAACATCTTGAACATTTAGGAGTCAGTAGGGTACTAGCAGCAGCTCAGAAGGCGGTTTTGTTGAACACCTGTCGCATTGTACGAAATTTTCTAGACCATCAGGAAGCAAGCGACTAAAAACTTATTGGGTGGCAGATGGTAGCTCTAAGAAACCATCCAGAGGCGACTGTTGTCACCTCCAACGCTCGCGATCGCTGTGTAAGGATAACAGCGGTAAAATACGAACTTCAAACTCCACCATGCTCCTAATTTTGTACCAGCAACATCATCGCAGAAGATTTCAGACATTTTATTAATTCGACACATAACATCCTTATCTCATCAGTCACTTGACTTAGTTCGTGACTATGATGAAAAACCAGATTCACCCGAGAACAAGTTTAACAAAAAATAATTATTGATTTGTTTGTGTGCAACGGTTCGCATCCGAGTAAAAACAAGAAAAGCGTTGCTTGAAATTGGATATCGAACCTAATTGTATTTTCATAATTGTTGATTTTCTGAGTTTTCATTTTTTTTGGACTAAAAACTATTGTACATTTCTGCATGCATCTGTAATTTGACTTACAAAGATATGAATCAATTTTTACGCATCAAGATCAAAATATCTGAAAGCTTTCATCTTCTTTTCTCAAAAGGTGAATAATACATTCAATAACGATGCTTCTAGAAAGTTAGATAAAGAGAACTTGTATCGTTCTACAAACGTCAATCAATCGATCTTTCTAGAATTCAAAAAGGGATCACATATCCAATATCGGCTGTTCTAGAACTGCGATGCAGGTAAAGGCCCTGCATACAACGAACCTCCTAGAAACTTCGATCGATCTTTCTATAATGTAAATAGAACTCGAAGTGTCGAGACAACACGTCATACGTCATAACATCTAGAGGCTGCGATGTATAGAAAATCGTCAGAGATCACGTTGAAATTTCTAGAAGGTTTTATTATTCTCAGAAAACCGAGGCGTCTCGAGAATTTGATGCTTTGGTCAGTATTACAAGGGCCATCCTTGTTGACCAAGCCAAGATCGCATTCAGTCTCCTCCTACCTTACCAACATTTCAATTACCGGCTGCCGGTAACTAGTCGAGAACTGTTTCACCGACTAACGTGCCCCCGAAACCGCGTAGCTATACTACATTCAAACCTGGATTTAGCGTCGGTTTTGGGGCTGACGGCCGCGTTCAATCCAGGCTCTGTGAACTATTTTGTCTCTCTCTTGTTTTGTCTCTCTTCTGTTTCTCTCTCTGTTTTGTCATGCCTGACTGAACACCACACACCCTCCCCCGCAGGTCCTCTCACGCATCCCCGCTGCGCAGCGACAATTCTCGGAAATGCTGAAGCAAGGTTCCCAAATCCAGGTTTTACTGTATTTATGTCCTAGCAGGCCCAATGAAAGGAACGGTCACTATGTGTTCACTTTAAACTTACGCAATTGTGTAACTGTTTCATTCACAAGGCCCGCTGGGGATTCCCTTATTTTTCTGAAAAATCTCCCTATTTTCTTTGTTTTTAGAATACCTTGGAGTTTGAATTCTGATATGTTAATATTTTTTATTATGCTTATTGTTATGATAAGACAAAGCTACGGTCGTCGGTGAGGCTGGAACTGGGAGGGGGATAAAGCTTTAAACTGATAACGCAGTGTCTACATGGTTCCTCAAACGTGGAAGATTGTACAAATTTTGATATCAGTTTTAAAAAATTAGCGAATTGTTTTTTTTTCTTTGATACTCACTTATGAAATGTAAATATCACGGAAAAAAGCTTGAAGCCTATATGTCTAATAAATATCTAAATGTCTCTAATCTATGATATTACGTATATGGTATATATTATATTTTATACGTAATCGCATTTTACTTCAAGAATTTTTTAACTGCATTTTTAAAGAATTTTCGTAAAATTACAAAACTGCAACGGAATTTTCCTACAGTTACCCTTAATTACGAAGAAATTGCAGTAATTTTCTGATACAGATAACGGCATAAAATTACTACATGTTTAGTTTAATTTTCCTAATATGATCTTAATCTTACAAAACTTGTAACCTAATTTTACTTACATTATTATTTTCCCAAATCTATCAACGGAACGAAATAACTTTGCCGAAGAAGAAAAATGCCAAAAATATAATGAACGAGACAAAAGATTGGGTAAAAATGGAAACTTCCGATATTCAAAATTAAGAACAACAAATATAGCTAGGTACCTAAATTTTTTATTAGTAAAAATATAATATTTCAATAGTAAAACTTTACGAAACTAGAAAATTTCAAAAATGTCTAAAAGAAAAATTATATTTGACCTTTTCTTCGGTTTGAGCTGAGTCGAATCGAATTATAATCGGTTTAATTTTACTCATGCACATCGCTGTTGAATAATCTTTTTTTTAATTGAAAATTCTTCTCTTTTAAGAGAAAACTTTTTTTTTTTAAACTCAACTATTTAATTAAAAATCAAATATATTCAAGACAGAAATCTAAAAAGTATGAGATTATAGAGATTCTGATATCAGTTTTGACAAATTAATTAATGAATTATTCTTCTTTCCCTCATACTGACTTAACAAATGTGAATTGTCACAGAAATACAAGCTTAAGGCCTATAGTATCTTTGATCTATGAGATAACGACCGTATTATATATAATATATTATATGCTTTAATGAAGTACGAGAATATTCGGTAGTTAAACTGATAACCAAATTCTTCGTTAACATATTTACCAGTTTTTGTTCTAATTGGTACAATGAGGATCGCTTATACCATGGCGTCCTTGCTTGCTGTCCTTTATTTTATTGGTGAATATAATAATATAATATATCTATAATATAAAGTACATTTTCAAGCTATTAGCAAATACCATGTTGTCAAACTTAATTCGCATTCTCTTCCAATTACTTTTTTTCCACAGTCTATTTGAGTGCATGCGAAATGGCGATGAATTCCATCTGAACTGATTTGGGTTAAATCTGAAATATGTGAAATAAAATATAATTTGAAAAGCCTTTCTATTGATATTGAATTTTTGCAAATTGGAAAACTAGAAAGTTCATTTAGGTAAAGTAGAGATTCGTCCGCCATTTTTTCGCATCGTACTCTCATGAAAAGTTAGGTCCTAAAAGTGTTCATATTAATACACTATTTTATACGAATCCGAAATGAGCCTGTAGTAGGACGAAATTTGTACGTTTTACAATTATTATCTGAAATGCATCAACAATAGTATACGACAAAAAAAAGTCGGAAGAGGGGGATGGGGGGATATTCCACCTTCTACAATAACATCGTACAAAGAAAGACCTTACGGAAGCCATATGGTCATTTAGGTCGACTTTACTATTGAAAGGTGTAGAAAAATAAACTGAAACCGCAAAATCACTTACGTAAGTATTCGCTTACGTAAGCCTGGCGGAATGTTGCCACAAGGAGTTTATGATATACCAAAAGAAGAGTATTTATTTAAAAAACCAATGTAATTGTTTCTTTCTTGTTGCAGAGTTAAGTTCACAGTCCGAGGATGCATCTGAAAGCGACTATATTCGAGGTGCTCCAGGTTTCGCACCTTTTCATGCTTCCAGCGAATATCATTCTCCTGCCAGGACTTCTCCAACTCTTGCTCTTTCTCTTGGCAGGTCCGGGGCTTCACCAACTAGGTCGAGGTCTCCTGTTAGATTTCCTCGACCTGTATTATTAGCCGGTAATGACAGTTTTACTGTTCGAGCTTTCAAGAATTTTGTCGGTGGTCCCCGGGGCAAGCTTCCATGATTGTCCTGAATCTTGCTTCACATAATTGCCACAAGTCGACCATGATATATAACAACACACAAATATATACTCACAAAAAATTTAATCCTCTATTTCTTGTTGCAGAATCAAGCCCGGGGTTCCAGCGTTGCGAGAATGGCGTTGTTTGGCCAGATACTCCCCGCCCTAGTGGTCGACCTTATTCTTCTCACAGACCTCAGTCTTCTGTCAGGCCTCTTGATCTTCATCTTGGTAGTTCTGGGTCTCGACCAACTAGATCAAGGTCTCCTCCACCCAGATATTCTCGTCCTGCATTACTACCCGGTAAAATTAATTTATAATCATATGTACTATAGAGTGATTCAAATCAAGGAATGTATCGGCACGGCAAGTCTCAACTAAGTTCAACCAAAAGGTCTTTGAAATTAGGTGTTCCCATCAGTTTGAAATTTTTTTTAAATTTTAGACTTGTCTTATTTGATTTGTTATTTAGAACAAAAAGTGTAATATTCGGTGCATATTTATTGCAGAGACTGAATTGAAAACTGTTCAAATCAAACTGTTTTCAAAACTAATAATTAAAATTAGTTTTAAATTTGATTATATGAAAAAAGCACTTGTTCCACTTAACGAAAAGAGAAAACGTTGACGATTCTGGACTTTAAATTTAATATCATATTTTGTATCATATTTCTTTCTTCTTTTTTCACGCATAATAACCTCTCAACCTTGCCTCACAATAATGCCACAAGGGATTCATGATTCTTTTTTTAATTCAATCTTAAGCAGGTTGAAATAAAATATGTACAGTAACTAAGATACCAATAGGGATGGTCAGGGTAAAGAAGAGCAATTGCATCAACTGCCAGGATCATTAGCCACTGTACTATAGGGTTAATTATGAACTTAGGGTAGTATTCCAAGGGACAGAAGCAAAGCTTTCTGAAAACATATCCAGTCTCGCTTCCTGCTTTGGGGATCGAACGCGCGCCAGGCTGGCTACCAAGGCTGCAGTGTTGGAACATAAGACAAGTACGATACCATCTGAGCCCTGGTCTAGCCTCGCCCCTGTCTGTCATCATGCCTTTTTGGTTGGCACTGCCAATCAGAATATACTCTGATTATCACACGAACCTCTACTTCTATTTGCAGAATTAAGTTTACAACTTGGCTTTTTCCCTGATGGCGAACGTATTCCTGTATCCGGACCTTCTTATTCTTCCGGCAGACCTGATTCTCCTGTCAGGCCTCCTTCCGACGTACTACAACTTATTCGGCTCATTCCCCGTAAAAATCCAAAGCAGCGATTTCAATTTCGAAGATATGTTTTTCCATCCGGTCCACTAATTTGGAGGAGAATAGGGGAAAATAAATTCGAGCCTTTACCTGCTCAAGAATTTACTGTACTATCAACAGCCAATGGTGACGTATTTGCAACATTCGAAGAGAATACTGGTATTCTTCGTGGATTATATAATAGAACTCAAAAACGGTCAACTATTAACATTGAAAGCAACAAGGTTCGACCACTGAGGCGAAAAGAAAAAGATGAATGTCCAGTTGGCCAGCAAATCGATTCATACAATTTCACAGTAGTTTATGCGTAAATCAGAGGGAGAATTCACTCCTCAAAAACCAGTAAGAAATATTCCTTAGTACGCATTATTGCGCATTATTGCGTATTATTACTCATTTGTTACGCAGATGTTACGAACCTCTTGATGAGTATCGCCGCAACAGAATTCATTAAAACAATGCAAAAGGTTGATATCTGAGCAAGAAACTGTTTCAATTTTCATGTTCAGAAATATAATTTTACAATAAATTTTAATTTTGGACGTGAACCTATATCATATATTTCTTCAATTGAATCGTCTGGGACCATAAGGGGCTAACAATCATCCGGCAAATTTGTAGGAGAACGGAAAAACTGTATCATTTGTTACTTCAGTGACATTTTTGTGAGGGTTAACAATACTAAAAGAAAATAGTATAATCAACAACATATCAAGGTTTCGGAGCAATATTTGGAATATTTCTCCAACTGTGGGCTCTTAAATTTTCCCGGGGGCTATATTAAGAGGTATTTGGCGAACATAAAAGGCTAACCCTCAAGGCACGACTACATTCGTGCTGCATTTGAGATACGATTGACTCTTTTTCTCATTCTTCTACGCGTAAAACAGACTTGGGGGGATGATTTTTTTTAACTACTTCGAAAACTCTCTGTAATGATCATCATAGTGCAAAATCGTGAATATTTTCAATAATTCATTATGTACCAACGGAAAAAAGACGAGGAAAACTCACGCACGCATCATGAAACTTCATAAGACTATGTACGGGGTTAGCCCCTTATGTTCACCGAATACATCTTAGGGTAGCTCCTTTGGGAATTTTGTTATTCTATTAAAAATAATGAAGTTCAATTTTTTCACTCTCTGAAAAGAACACGACAAGGATGATAGATTGGATAATACAAAAAGCCAAAAAAGTGAATTTTCAAATTTTGGTGGGTTAGTCCCTTATGGTCTCCGACCATTCAATTATTTTAGGTTAGTGCGAGACACTATGTAACAAATATAAGGTTAAATTGAGATAGAAAATAAAGACTTACGATAAGACACCACTGGTTATTAATAATGATCATATAATCCTGTATTTGGTCTGTTTACTGTTGGGTTAACGCTTGATAAATAAAATCAAATAAAATTATCAAAAATCATAATTTCATCAATTTTCTTATTTAAGATCTGAAAGATCCGATATTTTTAAATTCTGTAACTGTTTATTCTGTAAACATACACTGTTAGCAAAATTCTCAATTTTACGGAATTATAATGTCACAAAACTAACGGAAAATATTGCAAAATTTCCGAAAATGTTATGAGTGACCACATCTGAAATTCACGAAATTTTCAACTGCATTTTCCGAAATTTTTTATAAAGTCACGAAACTGTAACGGAATCAGAAAATAAAACGCAAATTTTCAAATTTCAAGTTCTGGTAATTAGAATCCGGATAATATACTACAATTTTGTGAATTCACAGATATACAGATGCGTTTAGTTACTATAGTTGCTTTTTAAAACCCAATTTAGTAAATTTAATTGCGTCACACGCAGCAAAGTATTTTAATATGAAAGTATAAATAAAACTCTACACTCGCTAAGTTGACTCAGACTTTTTCGACCTAATTCTCGGCTGAGTCGAATCGAATTATAGTAGGTTCAACTCGATCATGCACATCACTGTCGTATAATCGTTCTTTTGGATTGAAAATTCATCATTTGCGGTCGAAAGCCATTTTTCATAGGGAAACTCAACTAGTTGATTAAAAATGCAATACATTTCGACTTGAAATCTTAACAATTGAAAGTTTTTCAAATTTCCATATGGTGGTTTCGATAATTTCATTTGAAAGTATTTTTCCCCCATGATTCTCCTATTCCCATAACACAATTGCCCTTTTTCCCTGTTTTGAGTTTATGGACAGCCTCTATAAGGTACAAAATTATAGAAATCATAATATCAGTCTCACCGAATTAGAAAATAATTTTTTCACTTTGAGACTGCCTTATCGAATGTAAATATCACAGAAAAACAAGCTTGAGGACTTTAACGTCTATAATATATAAGATAAAGACGATTAGGATTTCATCTCTAAGTAAATCAACATTGTAAGAAGAAAAGATTTGATTTAGCTTTTTCTCAATTGTTTTGGATTCTCAATATTCTTTTTCGTAAACCTTACTGAATTTGATTTTCTTTAGCGTCGCGAATGTCCAGGATTGTTTCAGCATTTTCTTTTTTTGTTTTTAATTCAATTGATTTCAATTGATTTCCAAATTTCTCAAATCCTAATTACACTTAATTTATTCAGTCAGCATATATTATGAGACACATATAGGAGACTTTTGAGTTCCCATATTGAAACGGGTTAAAGAATAGTATATTGTGCTACAAGTTGAAAAAGCGAGAGATTTAAAACGAGTGTGAAGTTAGCTACCCGAGCGGAGCGAGGGTGGCTATCACACGAGTTTTAAATCGTCGCTTTTTCAATGTGTGGGACACGATACTTTTTCTATAATTTGTGCAAAAGTGCTAGTTTTTGTTTACCTGTTTTTTGTGTAAAAAGAAGGCGATTTTTTGTCGATTGACGCAACAATGACAATGGCAATTATCAAAACCATGGCAATAATATGGCAGTAATAAGCTGGTTCTCACAATTGAATAGTTGGCCCATAAAGTTGAGGGCTTCAAAATTTCCGATTTTTCGTGAAAAAACACCAAGCACAGTATTTTCGGAGAAACTGACGGTGTTTTTTTGCTTTTGCCAAGTGACAAAAGTACATACAAAATACACAACTCGAGACTTTTTAGGAAATTGATTTTAGGTTAGGGACGACAGTCGGAAAATAGAATGAAGTTGGCTGCGCACGATGCACGAGTACACCCGAGGCAGCACGAACCCACCCGAAATAACATTTACTTTTGTCACTGTGCCTCACTTTTATCACTGTCCATTTACTTTTTCCACTGCATCTGTCCACTTTTGTCACTGTTGCCCGGAAAGGTCGGCACTGCGCATGCGCCACGTCATCGACCAAAAATCGATCACTTTTTACACCAAAAACAGGTGGAAAAACTGGCACTTTTTCGCGAATTATAGAAAAAAGTAATTTTATATCAATTCGCCACAAATTATCTGTTCTTCATTTATCTAGATTCCACTAAGGAAAAATAATGACGTTAATATTATGTTAGCGTTGCAAGGAATTGATGATTGAGTCCCCATACTTGAAACGGGTTAAAAAAGAATAAAGTTCCATCCGGGCTACATAATTTATGTTATTAAATTTCAGAGATATTAAAATTCTTTTTCTATAAATTCCTGAACATTAACTTGCTTCATCCTTTATTTTAAGCACATGAATCCTCCTGCACGATTTCTAAAACATTAAATTCCGAATAAGTTTCGCACGGAGGTTCCGACCTGTCACGAATTTGGAGCTGGTGGGTCTCTGCATTCGTCAGACTCATTCATCCCTTCTTTTTCATTAATGAATGCGCACGCAATTATCAATTTTTCTTCAATTCGCACTCGTTTCACGTAATAGCTACATTCTTAAGATATATATGTATCACCCTTTCGTTTAGGAATTTCTGAGACGTCATGCAGTAGCGTAATAAAAATTTTTTTCTCCCATTTTGAATGGATATTATTACTTTTAAATTCTCAAATATTCTGAACTGCTTCAGCATATAACAATTTCTCAAAGATAATTCGTATTCTCCCTCAATTTATGTTTTTCTAAAGTCTATCTGAATGTGTCCGGAATGAGGATGAATTTAATCTGCCTTTGTACAAAATTTTATGTGAATCTAAAATCAGTCCATATCGATATGAAATTTGTAACTGTTACAAACAAATTTGTCGACGTTCCACAATACTACTGTACTAAGGACAACTTTACGTAAGTGATATTTTCATTCAGGTTGACTTTACCATTGCAAGATATGGGAAAATAAATTGTAATTGCAACGTCATTCACGTAAGTTTTTGCTTACATTATTACGCAGAATATTGCCACAGGTGGATTATCAGATACCAGAATAGAAGAGTCCACACACCTTCTAATTCTTCCGACAGACATCGTTTTTCTTCCAGGACTTCTCTTTCTCTTGCTCTTTCTCTTGGCAGATCTAAGTCACCAATAACTAGGTCCAGGTCTCCTCCTGCCAGATTTCCTCGCCCTGCATTATTATCCTGTAAAATTTATTTAGAACCATATAATTAACATAGAGTGGTGCAAGTCAGACAGCATATAGGGAACGGTGAATCCCAAGTAACTTTAACCAAAACGTCTTCAAAATCAGATGTTCCCATTAGATGAAAATCTTTTTTCAAAATGTCAAATTTGATTTATTTTATTTAGCTTAAGTTGCTCAAAGGGGCAATACAAAATTATGAATTATAAGGATATGAGATTCACTTCCCGCATCAAAGATGACATTAAGGACAATTCCCGCATTTTCCCAGATTCTTTTCAATTCCCGGAAAATTCCCGGATTTTCTTGAATTTCCGCACAGTAGACATGCTGCACTTGTTCCCATTGATTATTGTTGTTCGGTTTATATGTTGAAGGCAAGTGGTTACATTTTGGGAGCAGGGGTTACGGAATCTACGGGTATGTGTAGAGTATAGGGTAACTCCTAACATGGAAGCCTAACACGGAGTGGTAAGATATGCTTAAATTTAAATTCCTCGCACAGCTGCATCTTAAAGATGTAAGGTCGCGTCTTTACTCTCGACTGATTGTCGTAAACTGAAGTCCAGCTTAAGTAGGCGTTTCAGGGGTACCCTTAATGGCCTTCACATTAAACCGAGATTCTCCGAACCGTCCTTTTTCTCCTTCTTGCTTGTGGCTTCTGGTAGTGCCGAACCGTTAACAACGCAACTCCGCTAACCTTGCAAGCGCCTCTCTCTCCCCCTTGGACCACCTTATCCCGTATATCGGGACCCAATAAAGCTTGACTTTAGTGCATGTCCTTTTTATTTCCTTATTTTGATTGAACAAAGCGATGAAAGTGGTATACAGGGAAAGATAGAAAAGGAAAAAGTTTTGTGTAGATGGAAAAAGTCGTGTATAGAAGGGTGCGGGGGTCGCGGTGGGGTGTGAGAAAAGCAGTGGTGCCTGGGGGTCGGAAAAAGGTGGTATCTTTGCGGTATTTTTGCGAGAGAGCAAAAATGTGTTGCATTCATTCCCCCTGCAAGTTTTGTGTGCCACACCCTCAATATTGTTTCTTATATTTTGAACATTAAACATTTTATTAAAACTTACACATCAATAATAGAAAGCGTCCATTAATCAAGTGAGCCTTTAACAAGCGAAGAGATCAGCCTAATCTAACGCTCATGTATGTATGCTCATGACACAGCAGCATCGTTGGCGATAGGTATTTTTTGAAACGAAGTGTCTCGTCGTTCAGAATTTTTGGAACGACTAGTCCATCCGCTTCTTCAACTATTCAAATTTTTCGGGACGACTAGATACAGCCTTTTTGATAATATTAAACATAGACATTCTTTTCGGTCTAAAAGGTTTAGATTCATAGTTACCTATTCAATTTTGTTTTGCTTTTAACATAATTTTTACAATTTTAAATTTGTTACATGAAAGAAGAGGGGGTCAGGTATAATGAGGCTATTGGTGATTGGTGGAGGACCGTATTGGTATTTTTATTGCCCTCTTTTAAGTAATTAAAAAACACATTATTGTGAAAAACAGGTTGAAAATATGCAAAACGTGCATAGTTAACTATGAAGCTGCACATTTTGGAACGGAAACCAAAAGCCTCTGTTTAATATCTAAATGTCATTAGCGGAAGCTCTCTATTCTTGATGTTATTTTGTAAATTAGCGGAAATTTACAATATTGCAAAATTTTCAGAAATTCTCTGTAATCCATCGTAATTTATGATAAATTGTAGTAATGTATCCGTGATTTATCGTAACTCATCACTTATACTCGGTCCAATCTGTCAGTCAGTCAGCGCGATCAACTGCCAGCTTGACGATTACTTCTTGTGAGCCCAAAATGTAAGCCTATAGAAGTATAAAGCAAACATGTTTTAAAAACATTACCTTAGCCCCGCTATACTGGAATAAAAACAAGCTAAAATCATTACCCTTAGAACATAATCTGATAAATACAAGAATCAGGTAGACCAACAAAAATTTATACCGAGAAAAATTACATATGTTCAGGAAAACTAATAATGAACAATAATATGTCTATGTACATAAAAAAATCTTCTGTTTCTATTTGCAGAATTAAGTTTACGAGCCATATGTTTGCCTGATGACGAACGTATTCTTGGGTGCAGACCTTTCTTACTCTTCCGGAAGATCGCATACTCCTGTCAAGCCTGTTCTTCCTG
Organism: Andricus curvator; assembly: GCA_932195095.1. Lineage (NCBI taxonomy): Eukaryota > Metazoa > Arthropoda > Insecta > Hymenoptera > Cynipidae > Andricus > Andricus curvator. Next base: position 71,161 of record CAKNYM010042350.1, read on the forward strand.
CCAGGCCTGCTTTTGACGAACTGGAACTTATTCGGCTCATTCCCCATACGAATCCAATCCAAAGATTTGAATTTCAAAAATATACTTTTCCTCTTGATTAACTAATTCTGAGGAGACTAGGGTATAATAATTTTGAATCGATTCCTGCTAAAGAATTGACTGTGTTATCAACAGCCAATGGTGACGTTTTTACAACATTCGAAGAGAATACTGGTATCCTTCGTGGAATATATAATAGAAGTGAAATTACTCTTAGAAAGCCCGTGCATCATAATCCCTATTTTGCATTATTGCGTATTATTACGTATTGTTACTCGATCATTACGCGGATATTACGGCGCTGTTGATGATTATCGCAGCAAAATAATTAATTTAAACAGCTGAAATCAATGAAAAAATCATAAATTAAAGTAAACTTTCAATTTATTCAATTTTTTAAACAATTAATATCGAGGTCAAGTTTAAATTAAACTTGAGATTAAAATACTTTCAACTAAATAAAGGAAATGAACATTACACGAAAACATTCTCATTTGTACCATTTGTTTAAACTAATTGTTATTATCAGTGATAATGGTTGAATTGTGACTGAATGTTTTCTTACAATATCAATGCTGAGAAACTATTAGAAAATATAAAGAGAAAAAAACACTTACTGAAGTTTAAAAAATTACAGTTGCTATAATTGTGATGTATATAATAATATTGAAATACCCAATAAAAAAATACAACTGATTTTGGTAACATTTTTATTCTTTTTTTTTAAACGTTTATCATGCAATTCTTGGTTCGGAATTTATCCCGCTTGGTTAAATCTTCCATTATTTGATTGAAAATTTAATTATTATGTTGAAAATGAAGCCATTTTCACACAAAGTCATCCTTTTTGGTCAAAAATTCAACTCCTTAGTTGATAGTTGAACTATTTGATCGAAAAATCATTTTTTTGTATTGAAGATTCATCCCTTGGTATACAAATTTACTTTTTCGATAAAAATTCGTTTCCTTTTTGATTAAAAACTAATTTTTTAAATTGAAAATTAAACTATTTCATTTTTGCATAAAAACTGAGCTTTATTATTATTATTATTATATTATAGATTAGCAGTTCGAACTCGAAA
>CAKNYM010042351.1:0-33997 GCA_932195095.1 Andricus curvator
GAAAATGCTCTAACTTTTTGAATTTTCATCCAAAATGGCTGGTTAACGAACTCGATTCCTCTTTTTGCCCCCTGAAACTGTGTGCCAAAGCACAATCTAATCCGATTAGTCTTTGAAAAGTTATCCGATATACAGACGACGACGACGACGACGACGACGACGACGACAGACAGACAGACAGACACCGACGTAAAAACCATTTTTTCTGACTCAGGGGGTCTCAAAACGTCGACATTTGATGGAATCCGCGAAAGTCATTTTTCACATAAAACCAATACTTTCTCATTATGATGAGAATGTAAAAACCGTAATTTTATGACATTATTTGTCACATAACATCGTTTTCATCAATACTGAGAGAATCGTTGCATTGCTTGTTGTGTACATGCATTGTGAATTGTGTACCATTAGAAAACAAAACGTTTTATTAATGTTAGAAACTTTGTTCCGATGATTAAGTTTGCCCTGGTCTACCCGACTTATTTGTAATAAAAGAAGTTTTGCAGTTACAGTTTAAAATAATTTGAAAATAACTTAAACGATTATATTCTTTAGACCAAATCAATAGAGGCCTACTAAAAATTTCTAAATTACAAATTTAATTTGCACTTACAAAGAACAAGTCTGCAATTGAATCACACCATGCACTTCTCTACAATGTTCATTTAGAGAGCTTTGCTGCGTAAATATAACACCACAAGCACTACACTTTTTTACACTCGCAGATCGTTCACTCGACTCCATTTAAACATTTATAAATAAATCAACAAACGAAATGCTGTATAATTGTGCGCAATGTTATACCTGTTGTGATGTACAGTGTACTTTAACGTGAAACAGGAAGAGTTCGAACCGTTTGAACACTCCCGGGCTCATTGGCTGAGCGCGCATAGTGGTTTCAGTGGTGGGGGGCACGGCACGAACTGTAGGGATCCGCTCGTCTAATATCTTTGGTACCATGAAGTACTACAAGGAGACCGCACACCATGTATTTCACCTAGCGCCATTTGGCGATCGCCTTTCCTCCGATTTTCTCCATAGCGAGATTTCTTCCCAGATGAGAGCTCATCTTCGAAGAAAATTTGTAACTAAATTGTCGTCTGCTACTATAGGAATCGTAATTCTTCAATTTTCCACATGTGGCGCTCTCATCTGGGAAGAAATAAAAATCCGAGGACAGGCGATCGCGCTTGTGGGCTGTTTACCACCATCTCCGCCACAGGCGTGCGGTCTCCTTGTAGTACTTCGTGTTTGGTACGATCCAAACTCAACATAACCTCAAATTTCAAATCAATTTTTGATAAATTGGCGGTAAATTCAAATCCAGATAGTTTAAAATACAAAATGTTAATATTTTAACAGTAAAACTTCTTCTATGTATTTTTTTTTATTTATAAATATATTTATATAAGTAAATAACTTATGTGTACTTATGTAAATAACGTAAACAATAACAATATTGTTAACAGATTGTTAAAAATAATAAATTCTTAAATTCACTAAAATTCTTTTAAATTCTGTCATATTCTCCGTTATATAACCCGAACTTAAATTCTCGAGAATTTAAGAACTCTAGCTGTACACTTTTCAATATGTTGGCGTAGCTAGAATTGATGCTGATTGGCTGCAATTTTTTCTACTTGCGCGTGGCTAGACCTTGTGTGAGTTGGATCATGGTTCGGTCTCATTATTCCGTCGTGGTGTCGTGGTTCAACCTGAGTCCTACATTTCTTAGTGTTCATAATAAATGTAGCCACTAATGAAGCAGTATAAAGTATCAACTATAAATCAAGGAAAAGAAATCATTGAAAGATCGTTGTAATTACGGTCTCATTGAAAATAAAGTTTTAACGTGGAACAATATCTCATCGACGTTCTTTAAGTGCCTAAATGGTAAATGTACACCTCATCGTGTCTGCTGAGTCTTTAAGGTTACGTTATCTCAATTTTGATGAGATATCCATTCAAGCAGGTTATAATTTTATTTATTTTTTAATTTTACACAACGTTAGATTTAAAAACTCCCGATACGATTAAGGCTGCCACTACATGTCCGCCTATACGGATGAATTTGTTCAGGAAACTTCGTCCGGTCACAGCCGACTACCAGTAGGATGAATTTACCCGAAGAAATTTATTGGGCTACAAAAATAATATAAATTATGAAGATTTTTTGTTATTATGATTATTATGAAGATAATTTTTACAAAGTATCTAAACAGACGCTAAATTTCGTCTGTACGTCAGCTAGACGGATAAAAATCCTTCAAGTATTTCGTCCGGCTATACAATTTGCTGGCATTACTGGCTTTCGCTAGTATCCGGATAAACAACACAATTCTGTGATACAAATTTTGTTCGATTAGGTATTTCGTATGCAAGCAATATATTTTTTTTTCCATTAGTCCTAATCCTAATTATGGTAAAAATAGTGATAAGCGAGATTAAGAAGAGTACATTCATTTTTAATTTATAATTTTTTTTTTAAATTTTAATCAACCTGTGCCTGCCAGGGAATCAAAATGATTGTATTATTGAACGATATCGAATTGTCATAGATTGCTACATAACCTCAATTTCTGAGCTGACCGGTGAACATTGGCTTCAGGAGATATATGGCGTAATTATGTTCCGGCGGGAAATTTAATAGCATTTATGGGAGAAAATAAAAAAATCAACACTCGAATGCTAGACCCATTTGTCGAGTGTATAGTCTAACCCAAAAAGTTCAAATATGTATAAAGTTCAAATCGATTTATAATCATAATATTAATAATATAGGAAAACAGTAATTAAACGTGTATAAATACAATTTGCTAAATACCTTAATAAGAGGTTTTAAATGTGGAGAATAGTGAGATATATGGGTAAAAAATAAGGACTTTTTTTAGGTTTTCTTTTTGAAAAATAAACACGATATTTTTATCATAATGACTGTCATTAACATAACCTTCCTAACCCAATATTTATGCATATCGACAAATGGGGCATGAACGACAAAATCGATGTCACAATTTCTCGAGGTCGGTCTTCGAAATATAGAGCTTTGACAAAAATTGTCCCCAATTAACCGATGATTTATTTACAAAAAATACTAAATATAATTTTTTCAAATAATATAATTATTTGAAAGAAAATTTGATTCTTCCTCATCACTACAGTAGAATTTAAATATAATGAATAAGTCAAAAATTAACCAAATTTGTGATTTAAAATTTCTTAGTCAGCCAATCTAAATTATTAAGCAAATGGCGAATTTCCGTCAATTTCATAAGAGACTCATTACAGATATTAAATCCGGAATGAATTTCTCTTCTGAAAATATGTTTTTTTTTTAGAGTTTGTAGTTTAGAGTACCTGCATTATTATAATATAATTTAAATTATAATTGATTTTAATGATATTAAGATGTATTTGTTTAACACTAGAAAGACCGAGGTTTTTTGAGGCACATATGAAATATCGTGGTAATAATATTAGCCATTAAAAAATGGAACCACCGCTGTACATTTCTCTCCAAAAAGACTAAAATTCACGAAAACGATTCGGTCTGTGTCCAATAGTTAAAGAATAGCAAGAACGAGAAGAAGCAATAGGTCAAAACGACCCACCTCGGTAGTTCTAGGGTTAAATTATTCATACTAAGACGCAGTTTTAAAGAAATATTAAAAAAAAAATTTCATATACTTTTTGAATTTTTAAAAAACAAACTTTTATACTGATTTTTTGAAAAAAATCCATTTTTTATTTTCTTTAAATTTTTTTCATATATAGCTCACAATATCATCTAAAGGCTCTGTAAATCTAAAAGTGAGATCTCTTTTGGCTTTCGAGAAAAAATTAAGAACGTACGCCGTGGTATAGCGTGCCTAACGCTCGACAGTCTGTACTCTGAAGTTCGAGCATACGAGTGTAATATTCGTCTATTGTTCATCTATTGTTTTCATGGTTTTTTGCGCATCTTCTCGGCGTCGAGGGGCCATTCACTCTTGAATCAGTCACTTTTAACCTTTGAAATCAAGGAGGAATCCGGATTAATAAAGAAAAAAAGTGAAGTCTTAAAGAATCAAACAAAATTTTAGTAGTATACCATTAAGCCATTTCCCTTTCAGGGTAGGCGTGACACTACCCAATTCGGGTAGTGTTTCTAGGTGGATAGTTTTCTTGTAGTTATAAATAACTACAAGTTTGGGATCACCACACCCATAATATGCCAACAGCACACAGTATTCTCGAATGGTCACCCATCCAAGTACTTACTTATTATTACTTATTACTTTAATCTAAAAAGGAATCAATGAAGTCTGGGTTTTTATTTATGCTAAAGTGAAATCGTCTAGTTAACTCGCTTTATATAGGGAATTTGTATTTTTAAGAAGCGAATCTGTGAATTTAAGAAGCGAATCAAAGAATTTAAGAAGGGAGTCAGAGCGAAATCAAGTGGAGTCAAAGGGAATCGAGGTTCGAACAGAAGATTCGGTTCTGAAAATATTCCCGTGCACGAAAATGTTGCGCAGTGGGCTGCGTTGTGTACTTATATTTTAGGCGGTTTTCGATTTTAACCTCGATTTTAAAGAAGTGTCATAAAAAGTCAAACCGATTTCGAAACAAAAAAGTATAAAAAAATATCAAAATGAACTGCACGAAAGTTTTAAAGTTTGCAAAAAGGAAAAAAATGCTATTTCTCAAGGTTGGTAACTCCAGCATTTTTTCTACTATTATTACCATTGCCATTACATTGCTGCTTTATGTGTCTGCTTTTTTAAGTATTTTGATTTTAAAAAATTGTTTAACTATATAGTGTTGTTTTTTCTTACAATTCCGTAGCTCAGATTTATAACTTTATACTCTTACTTGTTTCGGTTTTTTCGTATCTCAGGTTTGCATATCATAACCTTGCCATCCTTGCTTTTTTGGTGTCTTATGCTCAAAGGGGCGAGGGGAAATTTACTTATATTAAAAAAAAATTAATTAATTAATAAAAACAGAAACAAGTGTAGAAAAAATGCAAGAACAGGTTTGACATTTTTAAATGTCTGCCTCCCGTATCTCAAGTTTTCAAATGTAGAATCTTTTCGATGCCATTCTTAAAGGTCTGACTCTCCGTCTCTCAAGTTTACAAATTTACAATTTCAAAAACAAAGCGATAATTTCAATTTTGTTTTAAATATCTTCCTTCCATATCACACGGCCATCAAAATTAAAATTAAATTTCATAATTGCCCTTCGGTCACCCAAGTTTACAAATTTATAATCTGTGATTTTTTGCCTCTTTTTTTGTCTGGGGTTCAAAGGGGGGGGGGGGGCGATAAAAAAACAATAGTTAAAAGAGAAAAACTCAAAGAACAGATTGACAGTTTTAATTATCTGCCTTCTGTCTCTCAAGTAAAAAATTTATAATTCTTAGCTTTTTTAGTATGTTGTGTTCTCAAAAAGGGAAAGGCGTGCAGAGAATATAAAAAACTATACATAGTTTAGACATGACTCAAAATCAAATTGCCATTTTTATTTATCTGCCTCCGTATCTCAGATCTTCAAATATATAATTTCCTAGTTACCGTTCCATCTTCCCGGTTTACCAATATATAATTTGGAATTTTCTTATTACGTTTTTTCCCCAGGACACCCGGGGGGGGGGGGGGGCAAAGAATATAATTAAAAAATGCTTAATAGTTTAGTATTAGTTTTAATTTAAAAAACAGTTTGGCATTTTTAATTATTTGTATTCCGTATCTCAGGTCTATTGTTAAAGTAGTCCGGCTACTGGAAAAGCTAGTGAAAGCTATGTCCATTATTTTTTTCTGAAATTTGGAATTAAATCCAAAATTTGGCCAGCTTATCAATCAATAAATTAAGTATTAAATTTGTATGCTGATCAGAATACATAAAATGTTTTTAAAATAATAATAGAATGTAAATTTAAATGTTGATTTGACTCGATTCGAGTCAACGTCATTCTTCACGCTCAGCAGTTGGCAGCGTAACCACATGTCGAGAAAGTCGAGAATGTAAACATAACCTACAATAAACCGGCAACAAAATCATTAGCTAAAATTTCGCGCGCTTCCCGATTCCAGCAGAACCTCACAGAAGCTGTACTGCCAACTTCAGTCAACGCCACCCCATTATCGTCATATTTTACCTCGGTATGTTTTGCTAAAATTAAGCTCAAATACCCTGGAAGCAAGTACAAGTGAGCAGTAATTCAAATTTCACATTATATTTTCTGTCTCCAAAACAGTTTTCCTAATAATATTCAACGTGTTTTAAAGCCAAAATTAACCATTTTTGGAGCCCGCGAAAGGCCTCTCCATAAGATCCCATGTTTTTTGACACGTCTTTAAACAGCGATAATTCAAATTTTAACCTGGAAAGGACCCCTAAAAAAGGACTGCTTTAATTACCATTCTTAATTATCTGCCTTCCGTCTATCAGGTTCCGAATTTATAATTGTAATTTTTGTTTTTATTTTGTGTCTTATGCTCAAAAAAGAAAGAGGACACAAGAATATAAAAATACTAAATATTTTTTAGACAAAATCTAAAAACAGGTTGCTAATTCCAATTATCTGCCTTCCGTATTGCAGGTTTTGAAAATTGATAATTTCTCAATTACCATGTTTATTTGTCTGACTTTCCGTCCCTCAGGTCTCCGAATTACAATTTTCAATGGTTGGTTTGTGTCTTATACTTAAAGGGGGGGGGGGGCCCAATATGAAAAGACTAAAAAGTTCTGGTTAAAACTCAACAACAGAGTGCCATGCTCTTTCAATGGCTCTCAAACTGATTACAAAGTAAGCAATAAATAAAAATCAGTATTTTAAGTGAATAAGTTTAGTGCAATAATGTTTTAGGACTATAGGTGGATGTTAAAATAAGAACTTAATGTTTCATATTTACGGTTGTTAGGCACTAATTAAAGACAACACGCATTGAATATAAATGTTTTAAAGATTGTTATTATATTTCAGTCATATAGAACATTAAATTAATACATATATATTCTCCCAGATTTTTTAAGGATATGCTAAATGTGTAACTTTTGTCATAAATTCCTTAAAAATAAAAATAAATGAGAATATTGAATTTTGTTTCATTAAAAAAAGAAAATCTTTCTGCAGATCCCTAAGCACGCAATTAATTATTTCCGTTCTCCGATTTCAATATTTTCTTCAATTAAAACTCGCTCTAATCCATATTCATCGCGTATCGTGTAATTTTTAATATTATTAATATTAATATCATTATTTTTAGTGAACAAAAAAATAAGCTGCTTTATTCATAATGTGTCCCCTAAGGGTTTACATGACTTCCATTTCTTACAACACTTCCTTCTACATGTTTTATAAAATCTTATCCTTACTATTTACAGTTATTTACACCTATTTACAGAAAATCTTATATCTATATCCTTATTTCTATTTTTTGGCCATTGCGCAATTTGGGACGTGTTAGCGAACGAGTGAGCGAGCGATCGAAAGCGAGAGTGCAAGCGAGAGAGAGAGAGAGAGAGAGAGAGAGAGAGAGAGAGCGATAACGCAAACGCAACTTAATTTACTTATGCTATTACATATTACTTACAAATCTTTACGCTTCTAATTTAAGCGACTTCCGTTTCCTTTTTCTTTCACTTCTCTTGTAACTCCATTTTGCCATTTTTTTGCATCCATTCTTTCATTCTTTCTCATTTGCTCCCCTAGCACCCTCTAACTCCTTCATCCACTCTTCCCCCAAACCATCCTCTCCTAGAATCTTTACCACATTATCTTGCCAGCTTCCTTTATCTTCCATTCCTCTCCTCCATCCTTCCCATACATGCTCCCATGTTTCCTCTTCCCATTCACAGATTCTGCACTTCCTGTTCTCTTTCTTTTCCCAATACATACCTGCCCTTACCTCGTTTCCCAATCTAAATCTTGCTATTCTGGTCCGTCTTTTCTCTCCACATCCCTTTTCTAAATACTTTGGTACTCCTTCCTTTTTTATCATCTTATATTCTTAATATATTCTTATATTCTTAACACCAATACCAAGCTGAAAACCCCAGTTCTCGTCAGATCACTGAAGTTAAGCAGCGTTGGACGCGGTTAGTACTTGGATGGGTGACCATTCAAGAATACTGACATGAGTGCTGTTGGCACATCGTGGGTGTGGTGAGCCCACACTTGTAGTTATTTATAACTACAAGAAAAACCTAGAAACACTACCCGAATCGGGTAGTGTCACGCCTACCCTGAAAGGGAAATGGTTTAATGGTATATATATACCATTTATTATAATTTGATTCCTCAATCATTCCCCATCTTTCTATTAATTGTCTTTCCCTATTCTTTTCTTCCACTTCTTCATAGTTGACTCCAGTCCCGTCTTCTATACCTCTAGCCTTAAAGAACTCCCTCCTTTCTTCTTCCCATCTCGTTAATTCCATTGCCCTCCCTCTTCTTTCTTCTACCTCCATCAAACACTTTCTCGCTAACTCCCCTCCATTCCCCCCCCTCCCCTCAGCTTCATCTCAAAATTCCAGGCCCTCTTTCCCGCTCTAGTACTTAATTTATCACTTTGCGCTTCTTCTCTCACCATATATCCCGGTGTCCTCCAGTCTACCCCTAGCGTCCACCTTATATACCATTCTTGTAAACTCTCAATCGGTTTCCTTTCTTTCCATCCCCATATCTCTGCTCCATAACCTAATACCGGCCATACCAGCGTATCAAATAACCAGACTTTCCTTCTCCAATTTTTTTAAAACCTTCTTTTCCCTATTCCCCATATCTGTTTCATTACCTCTGCTGCTTTTTTTTATCATCTCTCTTATATGAGCTCTATGATCACTATTTGCTTGCAAGTTATATCCCAAATACTTAAACTCTTTTACTTCTTCTAATTTTATTCCCTTCCATCTCCCCGTCCATTCTTTCTTTCTTCCTCCTCCTTTTCTCAACCTCATTATCTTTGTCTTTTCTACATTTAAATTCAACTTTTTTCATCTAAGTATTTCTCTAATCCTGTAATTAAGCCCGCCATCCCTTCTTCATCCTCTGCTATCAACACTATATCGTCTGCGTATGCCAGTGTATATATCTTTTCGTTCCCTATCCTAACTCCTTCCCACCCTTTTCTCTTCATTTCTTCTTCCAAGTCTGATATTAATATATTAAATAAAATTGGGTTCAGAGGACATCCTTGCCTTACTCCTCTCACCAACCAGAAACTATCTCCTACCTGCTCTCCTACCTTTACCTTGCTTTTTGTCTCTCTAAAAATTTCCGATACTCTCTTTATTAATCCCTCTCGTATCCCCTTTTTAACCATAAGTTTTTCTATCTCGCCTCCGTCTAATGAGTCAAACGCCGCCTTTAAGTCCACGAATATTGCTACCATTGCCCCTTTCTTCCTTTTTAATCCTCTTATTTACTAAATAGTTCAGAACATATATATTGTCCATCACCCCCATCCCTTTTCTAAACCCTGTCTGATTCGGTGGCTCTATCTTTTTCTCCACAACTTCTTTTTTTAACCTCTCCGATAAAACAGTCACATATACTTTATACAGTGTTGGCATTAGTGTCACTCCCTTATAATCTTTAACCTCCCCCCCTTTGCCTTTCTTCACTATTGGTATCACTACTCCTTCTTTCCATAACTCTGGCCACTCCTCTCCTCTCCATACTCTATTGCACATTATCCATGCCCATTCCTTCAATTCTGTCCCTCCATATTTCCACACTTCATTTCGAATCTCATCTATTCCAGGTGCCTTTCCATCTTTCATCATCTCTAATACCTTGTCTATTTATTCCCTTGTAATGTCCTCCTCCTCATCTGTTTCCCTATCATCTTTTCCTCCGTTCCTAACTTTCCTCTCTACCCCTCCTAGTAATTCCATAAAATATTTTTTCCGTTCTACCATCTCAATACCCTGGTTTACTCTTTTCCTTCTTCTTCTCTCTCTATTTACCACCTTCCTAACATCTTCTTCCGTCCTAGCCTTCTCAGCTTCTTCTTCAAACCTTTTATTTTCCTCCTCTTTTTTTTTATCACACAACTCAGTATACTCCTTCTTTTTCCTCCTATATTCTTCTCCACTACTTGTCCCTTTTCTCCATTTTCTTAATTCCCTTTTCACTTCCTTCTTCTTCTGTTTACAATTCTCATCCCATCCACTTCTATCCCCTCCTTCACTAATTTCTTTTTTGCTTGTGCACTCTAATACTCCTTTTACTTCTCCTACAATTATTTCCATTTCCTCGTTTACATTTCCTTCCCCCATTTTGATATTCCTGACTTTTTCTTTAATCTGTTCTTTACCTTCCATTGACCAATCCCCTCTTCCTGCTCTTTTTACTTTTGCTTCCTTTTTAGCCTTATTGATATTACTCATTTCTCCCTCTACTGTCACTATTAAGGGAAAGTGATCCGAATCTACATAATTCCTTACCTCTAGTTTCTTAACCTTCTCTCTTATCTCGTCGTCCACTACAACATTATCAATTACCGTTCCCCTCTTTCCTCCTGAACGTGAATATTCCCCTTCCTCATCCCCCTCTATACTTCCGTTTAGGATAAACCATCCCATCTCCCCTAGGCTCTTTAACAACTTCTTTCCCTTCCCATTCAGTATCTTGTCCTTGGATTTTCTTCCTCGCTCTCCATCCCATTCCCTTCCTCCTCTATCTCCGGTTATCGCATTAAAGTCTCCTCCTATTATAAGCCTACTCTCTTGCTTATTTTCTTCCATCAGTTCCCTCATCTCCTATGATTTTTCTTGCATATCACCGTTCACATAAACCCCCACTATCTTCCACCTCTCTCCTCCCATATTTATCTCTTGTAATATTAATCCTTTTTTATGTCCTATCAACTCTTTTTTATCCTTCTCTGTTATACATTCGTTCCTTACTCCCATCATCATTCCTCCCATTGCTCTGCCTTTTTTATTCTTCCTCTTTGCATTTTGAACCTGCCATTTGTAACCTCTTGGTAATCTTTCCCATCCCTTTTCATCTAGCCAAGTCTCCATCATTACTACTACATCCCATTGTGTTAAATTTTTCATAAACTCCCTATCCTTTCTTTCTAAGCCTGCTATATTCCCGTAGCATATCTTCCAATCTTCCCTACTTTTGTTTCTCGTCTCTTTTTGTTTCCAACTATTTCTTATTTCTTTATATCCCGCTCCTTTCTCTCCTAGTTTCCTGACACCTCATTATTTACTATCTGTTCCTTGTCCTCGTCCCAATTCCACCATACACCTTCTATCTGCATTCTCCCATACTTAACCCATGTTCTTCTTCCCTTTTTTCTTTCCTCTTCCGCTATTTTCCTGAACTTATACTGCATGTTCCTTTCTACCCATGTCAAATCGTCCTCTATTCTCTCCGAGCTTCCATATAACACCCTCTTCTTTGTCATCACTTCCCTCTTATGTTCCCATTTCTTCAGATTCACTAGTACCCTTCTTTCCACTTTTCGCTCTTCCCTTCCTACACTTCGCACTTCGTCTATCTCTACCTCAGCATCAATCCTTTTTAGTACTTCTTCCACTCCTTTCATTAGCTCCTTCCCCTCTAATCTTAGACCCTTTAACACTATGTTTCTTTTTCTTTCTTCTCTCTCTTTCTTTTCTAGTCTTTGTTCTATCTTTCTCAACCTTTCCTTCTCCTTATTCCCACGCTCTCCACCTCCAGACTCACGGTTTGAGCTTTCTATTTTTTTTATTCTGCCTTCCAACTCATCTACCTTTTTATTAGGCTCTTCCTTCTTTTCTAGTCTTTGCTCCAACGTCTGCATCCTTTTCTCTAGCTTTTCCCTGACTTCTTCCCATTTCCTCATTTCTTTCCTAAGTTCGGCCATTTTCTGCCTAATTTCTTTCCTTATTTCCTCTACCCTTTTCTGCTGATTTTCTTCATACATCCCCATTACTTCTATCATAATTTCGCGCGTTTCTTTCAATCTTTCCTTTTCCAGCAGATCTTTAGCCTCAGCTCTGTCTCTATCTGTCCCCTTATTTTTCTCATCCTTCTCTACAAAACTATGTTTTTCCGGCGGCGATCTATATATTTTTTGATTTTTCAAGCTTGACTCTATATCTTCCTTGTCCTCACTGCTTCCCCTCTCCCCTCCCTTCTTCGAAAATTTTAGAAATTTTGAAGTTTTGGACTTTTTGTGCTATACATGAAGAAAATGATGGAATTTTATATGTTTTAATACATTTTGTGAGTTATTGAAGTTTCAAAAATTAGATATTTTTAAAAATGATGAAAATTTTTTAAACCTGACGAGAATCTCAAAGTTTAAAGATTCTGAGATCCTAGAATCTTTAAGTTTTTGTGTGTTTCAAGTTCTGCATGTTCTAGAGCATCGGGATTTTTAACATTTGTAAGTCGTTTAGAACCTGTTGATTTTACGAAAAAGTGTTCTGGATTTTAATTAAAGAAGACGTAATTTCGATTAACTCTAAAAAACAATGACCTAGCCCTAATAAGTTATAAGTTATGGCCTCCAAAAGATGACTACTTTTGAAATATTTTTCGGGGTAAATTACTCTTGTTCAGTTTTTTTAAAACTTTCTTTGTGGGCAGAGGTAAGTTAATGATGCCAGAAAAAAAGTTTTAATGCAGGAAATTATGGGTGAATCTGATAAAAAGAAAATTGTATAGCTTTTATAGGTCAAGAGTTACAACTCTTCAAAAAAGCGCATTTATTCTGATTTTTAGAAAAAAAGATTTTTAAGCAGCTAATTCCATGCATATCCTTCGAAAAAACAACAATAGGAAAAATCATAAGCTTTAAATTTTAGGTAAAAATAAAGAAAATGTTTTAGCTCTTATAGGTCACGAGTTATGACCATGGCTTATTATATGTTGGAAATGCATTAAATTGATAAACTAATCATCGCAGAGTAAACAATTATTGTTAATTGTTGATAATAAAAGAATATGTAAATCAAATTCATGACCAGACTATGCAGCTAATAAAAAAGTAATTAAATAATTGACTAATTGATTGATTGATTGACTGATAAGTTACCTAACTTATCATATCTTTAAAGGAATTGATACTGAATAATCCATCCAAAGCACTTTTAAATTTAATCTTTTAAACAACTATAAGGTCACTATTTTGTCATTTCACGTCGTGTATTTAAACGTCAAATGCAAATCTATAAAAATGAATAAATATCAATGTGAAACCTTCAAAATTCAATAATTTTCAAACTTGAATTTTCAAAGTTCAACTATTCCAAAAAAAAGCATTTAAAATTGCATCATTTTCTACTATACACACAAAACATTAAAGAGTCTTTAATTAAGAATCTTCCAACTTGAAGAATTTTCAATTCAAAATCTTAAAAATTGAACTATTCCAAAAAAAAAAACGTTCAAAATTACACGCACCTAACATATAAATCTTGGCAACTCTAGTCTACAAATTAAAAAAGAAATTTGTATATTTAGTGACGCTATATTTTTCCAACGCATTTCGGCCTGCTAAACTTGAAAATCGCATTGAAATTTTTTTTATGTATTTGGTTTTGAAATTTTGTATTTTTATTTTCGTCTAAAACAATGACTTTTTATAATAGTTCGGTTTATTGCACTACAACTACCAAATTGATCAGGGAAAATGATATGTTTCACAGAGTAGAGCTAAAATCAAGAAAAAAAAAACATTTTTTTCAATTCATATTTCGAAAACCAATTCATATAACATTTTTTGAAAGCGATTTTCAAGTTTAGCAGGCAAGAATGCATTAGAAAAATATAGCGGCAACAAATGTACAAAATGACTGTAAACTGGTGCAATTGAACAATTTGCAATTCTACCTATATCTTCGAAAATCTAGAATTTTCAGTTGTAATTATTCGAAATTTTAGAACTTAGAATTGGAAATCCTCAAAATTAAAGACCAGAAGAGTTTTTAATTCTAAAAATTCACAATAAAAAATTACGTAAGTTTCACTTTTGACAATCAAAAGTTCTGTAAATTTGATGATACTAATTTTTTTCAATTTGGAATATTTAGAATTGAAAACTCTCAACAAAATTTAAGTATTTTTATTTATACATCTTAAAAATGGGATAAATTTTAATTTTAAATCTTCATAATTGAATTTTGTCAATTTTAATTCTTCTAAGTTGAACTATTTCAAAAAAGCATTGAAAATTGCATCATTTTTATTATACATATTAAATATTAAAGAGTCGTCAGTTTATTTGTGAATCTTTGAAATTGCATACATTTTAATTTAAAAATGTATAAACTATAAATACATATTCTTAGATTCTTAATTCATGTATTGACTGAGCCATTTTAAATGTAGAAATTCTATTACTATCTTTGAATTGAGCGTCCCCAAAAACATTAAAATACTCATTTTAATGGAAATCGGATCACTAATATACACTCCGAAAAATGACTAAAGAGTTTTCCGAAAAATTGTTTTAAAAAAGATGAAAGAAATATTTTTGAGATGCTGAAGGCTGGTCAGGCTGCTGAAGGCTGGTAACCTTCTCAGCATAAATCACCAACCAATTGAGACTCTCGCTTTTTTCTTTCTCTGTGCTCACCCCCCCCCCCGCCCCCTCCCAGTAATAGAAGTTTTTGTGGGACTGACGTTACAACTAGACTCTCCACCGTACGACGAATAATCACTTAACTTGGACAAGATTTCGGTTCGCAAAACAAATCTCGCGCATAAAGGTCATAGTTGGGTGTACAATATAAGCATGAATAACACAAACAATAAAGTAGCCTCGGAATGGACTGAAACTTTGATTGACGAAATGCATACACACGGTAAACGTAAAGTTCGAGTTTCAGGCGATGAATGGAGACTGGGTGTTTGGAATGCTAGAGGAGTGAATGATCTTAAAGTAAGAGAACTACGAGAAACTATGCATGCAAGGAAACTAGATATTTTATGTGTACCTGAGACGAAGAAAAAGGGTTGCGAAAGTAGAAACATAGAAAATGGGGTGTTGAAAGGCGGTTTTGAAATATGGTCAGGAGTAGGTAGTGAATCAAATCGTAGTCAAGGGGTCGGTTTAATTATGAATGAAAAAGCAAGATAGCATCTCAAAGATCAAGGATATGTATCGCCCCGATTGCTGTGGGTTAGAATGAAGGTAGGAATCAGAAGATTATTTATCATAGCGTGCTACGCCCCAGTTGACAGTGAGCCGCGAGAAGTCAAAGACGCCTTCTGGGACACTTTAAATGATACAATAAGTACTTGCGATCAAGGTGAAAGAATAATTCTGCTAGGAGATATGAACGGATGGGTCGGCGTCCAGCGTCAGGATACAGATACAGAAAGGGTGCTAGGTAATTTTGGGGATTCAACAAGACAAAATTATAACGGGGAAAAATTAGTTAGCTTATGCTTAGAAAAGGGCCTATTTGTTACCAATACTTGGTTTCGACATAAAATGATCCACACGTACACCTGGTGTATATATAGATGGGGAGTTAGATAGGCGCATAAATAAAGGTAAGCAGGTTATCGGTAGAGCAGGGTCCATTCTCAGAAACAAAAATGTATCAAAAAAAGCTAAAATGGCCATACATAATTCTATATTCGTACCGACTGTACTATACGGTAGCGAGACATGGACTTGTCAAGAGAAGGACAGGAGTAAATTTAACGCGATTGGCATGAAACCTCTACGTACAATATGCGGAAAAACACTGATGGACAAAGTCCGAAACGAGATAATCCTCAAAGAATGTGGTGCAAAAGAGACAATAGTCGACACATGGGAAAGAAATCAGTTAAGATGGTTCGGTCATCTTGAAAGATGAACGACTGACCAAACAAGTGTATAAAGGTAAAGTAAATGGCAGAAAGCCCAGAGGTAGACCGCCGAAAGAATGGTTAGAATCTGTGAATGAGACACTAATCCGAAGAGACATAAGAAGCCATAGAAACACGAGAGCTTGCATGAAAAAATGCATGGACGTGAAGGAAGCCAGAGTAGTATGCCAGAACAGAAAAGTGTGGCGACAAATAGTTTGTAAACAGAGTGACAATAGAGTGAATGATGCCTGAAACAAAGACCTTGGATACTAATGGGCCTAAGTGGGGAACCACACATAACAATTTTGTGAGGCTCTTCACCTGGGGTGATCGCTGGAGAGATTGATCAGCAACCTGGGTCGGAGCAGTGTTGCGGAACGAACGTGTCATTTAAGTAAATAACACGAGAATTCTAGATCAATCTAAAATAGCCATACCTTACACCTACATACCTATCTACATTATACCTACATACCTATCTACATTATACCTATATACCCATCTGCACACTACTATTTTTCAACCGAGCAAGTCACGCCTACCCCGAAAGGGAAATGGCTTAATGGCATAATAATAATAATAAAATATTTTCAAAATTGCTTATTCAAGCACCAATAAATAGTTTGGATAAAAAAACACATATTACAATTAAATATAGAGAATCGCCGATATAAAGCCAAAATTATAATAGAATTGAGGATTCGGATCAAAGAATGGGTCGCGCGCTCGAAAACGCGGAAAAGTATTGTCCACGCGTCTCGTGATATCCAAATTTTAAAGTTCAAAAAATTAAAATTTAAAAAAAATGACATATATTATAGAAATGGGCAAGATGGAAATTTTTTATATCTGCAGTTTTTTCGTAAGATGAATATTTTTAATAGTAAAAATGAAAAAGTGAAAAAAAATTTCCCCAAATTCAATTATTTTTTAAAACATAAATCGTCAAAACTCAGCTAAATATTATTGATACTGTTTAAAATTTGGTATACGCACGCAATGTACCCTATCAATGCCTACAAAATGAAAAAAGCAATCAAAACTGCCTATTGTTTAATAATACCTAATTGCAAATTGAGACCGGTCGATAAGCACGTTTTTTTAGTTTCGGCAAAGAAAAGTATAGAGGAAACTTCAGAGTTGAAAGAACTTCCAGTGAGACATTTGTTCCTCACTATTAAAGTAAGATTTCTGGAAATTTTTAGATTGATTCATTAAAACATGACGGAAATATCCATTATGTAATAAAGCACACGACGCCGTCTACGATGGCAAGCGCTTCTCAACGTTCGCTTGTACTTCGCCGGTACTCGCCTATAAAGGACGCGACTTTTCAATAATAATAAAATATTTTCAAAACTACCTCTTGCTTCCAATTGATAAAAATTCGACTGCTTTATATGTTTTTGTCTTTCTATTGTTTTCAGTGAATTAACATTTAATTAAAAAGCAGAAAATTTCTTCCTTCGCAATTTTTTCCAACCTTTACTTTGTCTTCTTCTTTACAGTAATAAAGAATTTAGTTTGTTATAAAGATGCATGAAGACGAATAAAGATTTTAGTTGTTGAAATTATTATACAGAGAAATATATGAGTTCGAATTGTTTAAAAATTCGTTATCAAATTTCCCCGCTTTAATTAGGTTGTTCCCAGAATTTAAATCCAACAGTGAATGCTCGTTTTCATTATTTTTCATTTTCGATGGTATATTTGATAAATTCAAGAACAATTTTTAATAGTAACATTCAACATCCAAGGATTCGTTATACGGCGCTGTGTCGAAAATTTCAAAACAAAGGCACTAGACGGTTTGTTTACATTCTTTATTACTGTAAAGAAGAAAATAAAGTAAAGAGTGGAAAAAATTGCGATGGGAGAAATTGTCTACTTTTTAATTAAATGCTAATTCACTGAAAACAAAAGAAAGTCAAAAACATATAAAGCAATCGAATTTCTATCAATTGGGGACAAGAGGCAGGTTTTAAAATATTTAATTATTATTGAAAAGTCGCAACCCTTATAGGCGAGTACCGGCGAGGGTACAAGCGAACGTTGAGAAGCGCTTGCCATAGTAAACGGCGTCGTGTGCTTTATTACATAATGGATATTTCCGTCAATTTCCGTCTCAATTTGCAATTAATTATTATTAAACAATAGGCAGTTTTGATTGATTTTTTCATTGTGTAGGCATTGCTAGGGTACATTGCGTGCGCATACTAAATTTTAAACAGTTTCAATAATATTTAGCTAAGTTTTGACGATTTATGTTTTAAAAAATAATTGAATGGGGGAATTTTTTTTTCACTTTTTCATTTTTACTATCAAAAATATTCATCGGATGGTGGTACTGGGTGGGGACTTTAACGCGAGGATGGGGAGGGAAGGGAGCCTTTACAGGGAAGGGGAGAGCTTCGAAAGGAATTCGAAGGATAGGTTAATAAATAAGGAGGGGGAGATTCTAAGGGACTGGATAGAGGATAGAGGCTGGGCGGTGGCAAATGGTATGGCAACTGGGGACGAAGAGGGAGAATACACATATGTAAGTAAGGTGGGCGGAAAGGAGGGAGTACGTAGAAATGAGGAAGGGGTTTAGATTCATGTGTAAGAAGAAAGAACAGGAAAAAGAGAAAGAGCTGGAGGAGGAGTTAGGAAATGTTAAAACAGAGGGGGACGTCTGGAAGATAATAAATAGGTTTAGGAAGCGTAGAGTAGGGATAAGCGAGAAGATAGGGAGTGAGGAGTGGAGGGAGTTTTTTAAAGAATCATTTCAGGGCTCAGATTCAAGGAAGAGAGATGATGGGAGTAGAAGAACGGGGGAGGCAGAGATGGAGGAGTTGAATGACGAGGAGATAGAGAAACAGATAAGGAAGTTAAGAAGGTCAAAATCAGCAGGGCTGGAGGGGGTAGAGAACGAAGCATGGCTGTTAAGTACACAAGAGGTTAGGGAGAGGCTGAAGGAGGTAGTGAATAAAGTATGGAGGGGGGAGGGATTCCCACGAGGGTGGATAGAAGGGTTAATAGTGCCTCTGTACAAAAAAGGAGATAAGGATAGGCAGGGAAATTATAGAGGGATTACGCTAATGAATACGGCGTATAAAGTATACGCATTGTTGTAGTGGAGAGGCTGCGGAAGGATGTCGAGGGGAAAGGAATATTGCCGGAGACACAGGCGGGCTTTAGGGCAGGTAGGAGTACTATCGACAATATCTACGTTCTGCAGCACGTGGTGGATAGAGAATTAGCGAAGAAGGGGTCGAGAGTGTACGCGTTTTTTGTGGATCTAAAAGGCGCGTTTCCGTCGGTGGATAGGGGGAGGTTGTGGGAGGCGATGGAGGATAGGGGAGTGGAGAGAGGCCTGATCGAGAGGGTAAAGGAGATATATGAAGAGACCAAAGATAAGGTAAGAGGAGGACAGGGGATTTCGGAGGGATTCTGGTCCAAGGTTATGGTTTTCAGAAAAGGAGGTGGAAGGGATAAGGCTGGCGAGTGGAAGTGGAAGGGAAAGGCGGTGCTGGAGGTGAAAGAGTTTGTGTACCTGGGCTTCTTGTTTCGGAGGAATGGAGGAGTGGATGGTCACATAAAAGAGAGAGTGAGGAGGGCAAATG
Source organism: Andricus curvator (assembly GCA_932195095.1). Taxonomy (NCBI): domain Eukaryota; kingdom Metazoa; phylum Arthropoda; class Insecta; order Hymenoptera; family Cynipidae; genus Andricus; species Andricus curvator. The sequence goes on from CAKNYM010042351.1 coordinate 19,405, forward strand.
TGGTGATAAAGCAGGTGTGGGGGTTGGGAAAGAAGTTATTCGCAGATGATTTTGGAAGGAGAATGAAATTGTTTGACTCACTAGTGATGAGTGTGCTATTGTATGGAGTAGTGGTGTGGGGGTGGAAGGAAAGCGAAGAGGTAAATACGACACAGGAGAGGTATGTAAAGTAGACACTGGGGCTGGCAAGGAACACGCCTAATTATATTGTCAGGAGGGAGACGGGGACAACGAGTGTAGGGATTCTAGCGGGGAGTCGGGCGTGTAAATATGAGGAAAAATTTTGGAAGAGGGGGGAAGTAAGCTGGTTAGGGAGTGTTGGTGGGAGAAGGAGAACAGGAGAGGGGGTGGGAAGATGGAGGTTGAAAGAGAAAGGTATTTTAGAACGAATGGACTGCAGATGGATGAAGTGAGAAGGATGCATGAGGAAGGAAGGAAGGTATATGCGTTGGTTAAGAAAAACAGCATGGAGAGAGAGAAGACAGCAGGGGAAGAGAGAATAAGAGAGACAAGGTTCAATGGGAACTATGTGTGGATTATGCCAAGGGCGAGAGCGCAATATTTATGTGAGAAAGGAGAGAAAGGAAGTCAGGAGCTTATAGCGAGAATGAGATGTGGGTGCATGGAGGGTTTTAATAGGTTCTGGCTCGCTAGGGAAAAGAGGATGTGTGAACTATGTGGGAAGGGGGAGGTAAGAGTGGAGCACTGGTTGGAGGAGTGCGTAGAGGTGGAAAGGAGTGGGATAAGCATGGAGGTATTGATGCATGAAAGGGGGGACAAAAGGGCAGTAGCATGGGTGCAGGGAGTCTTGGGTAAGATGGAGAAGAAGAGAAGGAAGGAGGAAGAGGAATGGAGAAGGAAAGATTGTAAATAGAGGAGGAAGTAAATGTAAATATTGTAAATAGTAGATAAGTATTAGGCATTAGCCGCGGAGGCAGAGTTTGATAATGCGAGGCAAAGCAAGAAAGTAGGGACATGCGTGCGAGGCGAGGCGAAGCGAGGAAGGCAATGCGATAAGAGCGAGCGGCGTTAGAGATAAGGTGTGGAAGGATGTTAGTTTTAACGGTTCGCTTTGAAAAAATTCTTTAAAAAATGGAAGTGTAAGCAAGTCAATTTTTTAAGGCCAGCAGGCTAAAAAATAAACGTTTATCTTATGTCCATATTTCTAAAATTTAATTTTTTGAACTTTAAAATTTGGATATCACGAGACCCGTGGACAATAATTTTCCGCGTTTTCGAGCGCGCGACCCATTCTTTGATCCGAAACCTCAATTAATGAAAAACGTTAATTTTAGGTTTTCCTAAAATGTGCACCTACGTTAAGTTACCAGCCATGTTCAATCGATTTATTCAGTAATTATACATACCTACCCAATGTTTTTGATATGATCACGCATCCCTGAAATTTTTCCATTTAGTGAAAAAATAAATGAGTATATTTGTTTTATAAACAAAAAAATGTCCACGGTCCTATGACCTCAAACTAAAGGTTAATTTCCGTAAAAACAATAAGTGTTTTGGAAGAAATACAACTGATGGAACCAGACGACGAAAAGATAACTATACCCAATTAGAACAAAAATATTACCCCTAAGCGTGAAAAACTATCCTTTATAGTGGTTAAAATATCAACTCATGCATTTGATTATATATTTGATAGTTTTTCATGATTAGAGGTAGTATTTTTGGTTCTATTGGATCAAGTTTTTTTTCTTCTAGCCTCTGGTACCATCAGTTGTATTTCCTGCTTGGCACTTATTATTTTTACGGAAATTAACGTTAAATAATAGTTTTAAACGCAATAATTATGTTTGATAGAATTCTTCATTCATTTTTCAGGAATTTTTAATTCATTAATTTATTTTCGTGGATTAGGGCTTTTTATATAAAATTGATTTTTTAGTAATCTGACATACCTAGAGCCTACGCAATTCAACCGATTGATACACACATTTTAAGAATGGTCTTGTCGTATCGAATTCTTCTTCTGCCTTTCAGAAATTTTTGATTCGTTGATTATTTTTCGAGTTTTAGTACCTTTTATGACGAAGAAGTGATTTTTGTAATTATAAACACACCTACAACCTGCACGATTCATCTGATTGGTACACGCATTTTAAGATATGTGTCTTTAATGGAATTCTTTATCTTTTTTTAAAATTTTTTATTAATGGATTATTTTACGAGATTTAGTTCTTTTTATAAAGAAATTTTTTTAGTAATTATGCACACCTAGAGCCTACATTATTCCACTGATTGATACAAGAATTTTAAGATAAATATTTTGGATGAAATTCTTCAACTTTTTTCAGAACTTTTTGATTCATTGATTATTTTTGGAGATTTAGTTCTTCTTATGAAGAAAAATTAATTTTTTTAGTAATTAGACATATATACAGTCTACACCGAAACTTCAAATTTTTTCGAGAGATCAAAAATTTCTTATACTAAAAAAATCAGCATTTTGAATTTTACAATTTGAAAATCTAAAATTTCTCATTCGTAGCTCATTTTTTTGTTCACTAAATATAATGATATTAATATTAATAATATTAAAAATTACACGATACGCGATAAATATGGATTAGAGCGAGTTATAATTGAAAAAAAATTGAAATCGGAAAACGAAAATAATTAATTGCGTGCTTAGGGATCTGCAGAAAGGTTTTCTTTTTTTAATGAAACCAAATTCAATATCCTCACTTTTTTTTAGTTGTAAGGGATTTATGAAAAAAGTTCCACATTCAGAATATCCTTAAAAAATCTGGGAGAATATGTAGGTAATTATATCTATTAACGTACCTTCATTTTCGGAACCCTCATTATCACCGTCATTCTCATTCGTGTTCCATAATTCTTCGCCTGATTCATGATCAGATTCGTCATCTGACGTGAATTCATATAGGTCTTGAATATTTTTTGATACAAAAAAATGTAGGTTAATATCATATCAAACGACTTGCACAATAAGACATTAATACAATGATTATTATGATTGAATAAAATTGTTCAGTTAAAAAAAAAATTAACTCACCATTGTCGGACAAATCCACGATTAAGAAAGTAAAAAACTTCGATCATTCACTATGAATCGCGAATAATACAAGTTCACTGCAGTTTTATTCTTGAGAAAAAATCAGAAAATTTCGAGCATGTGTTAACAAGTTTTAGCAGGACTAAGCGTAGTACTACCATGAGAGGAGCGAGTTGACCGTCGAGGAGAGAAAGCGACCACGTGGTGTTAAGGAGCAAAGTGGGGGAACCTTCCCCCTTCATTCTTGGCTCGCTTTTTTTTGCTCTCGCGTGTTTTTACTTTGCTTTTCCGCACGTTTTTTTTTTCGTTCGCTTTTGCTCTCAGCGTGACATATAACTATATAAGTCCGAACACTTAAGTCTCGGATACCCCGTGTGTGTGTTGTGTGTAGTTTAAAAAAAAGGTTTAAACAACCACCGCAGGGTTCCACTGAGAGCAACTGACATCTAAAAAATGACACCGGCTCCCAGTAGAACCGCGGTAAATCACACTATGGCCACGTCTCACAACCGTGAGATGGGTGGTCACAGGGCACGATGAAATCACAACGACAGGCCGGCGAAAGCTTCGTGTGTCTTGAGGACACGAAGCGACCTAAGGATGACAGCTTTCAGCATCCATCTCGCAAGTGCCTTGGCATATTTTTGGCACGCGGGTATGGCTTTAAGGTTACGAACCAGTGATAATTTCGCATCTCCGCGAGCACCTATCACAAGGACAATTACTTGTACCGAATATTGTGGGTACAGCCGTTGTAGCTCTCTTTTAAGGTCTGGATACCTCTCCTCTTTTTCTTTCTCCTTTGCAGTGATGTTGTATTCGGACGGAGCCGAGAATTCGATCACGAATATAGTTCGTTTCTCGAAGTCTTGGAGAACAATGTCAGGCCTCGAGTGCGCAACGGAGACTGCTGCCCGAAAATCGTAGTTCCAAAAAATTTGGCACTTCTCGTTTCGGACAATCGACTCTATCTCCCTTGGAGCGTTCGGCAGGGCAGGGTCGCGGCCAACACCGTAAGAGCGACAAAGATGGTAATAAAGCACTCTTAAGGCCGCATTATGTCTGTAGATATACGTCGTTCCCGCGTGGGTCGGACACCCTGATAGTATGTGTTCTAGGTACTCAGCGTGTGCATGACACGCTCTGCATCTATCACTGGGAACTTCTTGACATAAAATGCGCTCACGGTATGCTAAGGTGTAAATGACACCGTCCTGGCATGCGAAAATAAAACCCTCTGTACCTGAATTAAGCCCTGATGATTTGAGGAAAGCAAAAGTTTGCTCCTTCGACAAGGACTGTTTTTCTACATTTCTGTGAAAGTTTCGTGACGGTCCGCCTTGACGGCGTGAAATATATAATCGCGGAACTGTCGAATTGATATGCAAGCTTTTATGCATATGCATGATCTTACGTGTAATGACATCAAGGGCCTTAAGCTCGTTCTTCGTCCATTGAACTACCCCAAACGAGTACAGTAGAACCGGGACGGCAAGAATGTTAGTCGCAGATACCTTGTTCAACGCCGACAGATTGGAAGACCAAATCTGTCGAAGAAGATGCTTGTATCTGCTTCGGAGAGATTCCTTCACTGATGTTACGTCCTGAATGCGGTTTTGAGGCACGCCCAGATATGTATAGGTCTCTCCAGTATTAAGATGTCTGATAAACTTATATCCACTAGCTCGGGTCCTTGGGAATGCCAATAATCTTCCCTTTCTTCAGATGAATTTTGGCACACTTGTCCAAGCCAAAGTCCATCCCAATCTCTCCTGTGTAGTTCTTGACAATATTTATAGCAGTTTGAAGTTTGCTTTTACCAGAAGCATAGATCTTCAGGTCATCCATATAAAATACATGAGTGACCTTATGCTCGCGCTGATTAGTGTCGCCACAGAGGTATCCAGGAGAATTTCGTAGTGCGAGAGATAGAGGCAGAAGTGTGATGCAAAAAAGCAAAGGGCTCATGGTATCACCTTGAAAGACGACCCTCTGGAAGGTGACGTTGTTCGTTGTCACACGATAATTTCTAGATGAGATAGTAAATCTAGTTTTCCAAAGAGGCATCAATCTCTCTATGCATCTCACTATGTGTGGATGTACCTTCAAGCTTTCCAACAGACAGATGATAAGTCTATGAGAGGTTGAATCGAAAGCTTTCCGGTAGTGAATTCAGGCCATTGACAGGACGCGCTGATGGGCTGCAGCACTTTACAGACAAACCTGTCAATTAGCAGGTTCCGTCGACAGCCTGCTACACTTTTTTTCGAGCCACGTTGTTCGTACATCTCTCTCCATACAGGCTCAATTCGTCGAACAATCCTGTTGTTGAGGACAGCTGTAAAGATCTTATACAGCGTGTTCAAACAAGTTATTGGCCTGTAATTCTCTGGGTCGGACAAGTTGCCTTTTTTTTGCAGGAGTATAGTGCTTGTCAGCAGCTTTGACTTGTTTAGTGTGTGATTCAAGATCCTTAGTTCTTGGGCGAACTTTCGAACCCTTTCCGTAAACGGTCTACCAGATGTTATGTAGTCAATCACACATTGAACACGGGACGCATTCTGTCTTGCCCATCCAATCTTCTTGTTCAGTTGATGCAAGCGTCTTTTGGTCTTTTGATACATCGTCGGGTTCAGCCTTCGATTTGAATCAGCCAAAGCTCTCGCAGCACCATAAACTGAGCAATTGATGGTCCAGAGGTCGGACTCTTGCGAGATATCTCCACGAAGGATGGCATCCATTTCAGCCAGATCTTGGGGCTTAGGAGGTACTTGCATGTTAATGTTCCTTCTTGTAATGAAATTGCGATCATCTCTCAGAAGGTGCCTGCTTTCTGCGGTTGGTCTCAATGTCGCTTCCTCATCTTCGTCTGCAGCTTCATAATAATGATAATGCTGGCATCGTAGCAGTCTAACAAGTCATCCTTGAGTTGATCCGTCCACTGAATGTGGGCGTTTCGCCGGTTCGTCGTCGTGTTTCCATCTAAATTATTTTCAGCACCCCGAACTCTAGGCTGATCGGCATTGTTTGCCGACCCATTGTCGGGTGCTCTGCGCGTTCGATTGTCATGAACCGCATCTACAACATTTTGGTTTTTTGGTGGTTTCATTGTTGTTCCCACGAGCAGCTAGGGAAAGGGTTAGTCCATCCTTGTAGAGCCCCGCGTGCAAGGATAAGGCTGATACTCTGAGGTCGCCCGGTATCCCAGAGTTATATATATATATATATTTTTATATTTTTTTATACTATTATTATATATATAAATTGAAAAAAGGGTCAAACAACCACCGCAAGGTCCCACTGGAAGCAACTGCCATCTAAAAATTACACCGGCTCCCAGAAGTACCGTGGTAACTTGTAAATCGTCCAAGACTCTATCAGATATCCTAATTTCTACAATAATATTACACAGCCTTCAAAAGCTACCCCTAGCACATTTAGCGAACCCAGTCACAATTGACTTCGGCTAAAGTAGCCAAAAAACTTTTCAATTCTAAATAATCACTCCACACACTGTCTCAAGACTTTATTAGATGTTTCAAACCCTAAAATAATATTTAACAACCCTAAGAAAACCAACCCTTGTATATTTAAAAAACCCCGTCTCAGTTACCTTCAAATAAAGCAGGCAACAAATTTCAAATTAATAATAGTCACCTGAGACACCTTTTCAAGACTCTATTTCATATCGCTACTCTTATAATAATATTATACAGCCTCAAAAGAACATCCCTAGTACATTTAAAAAACCCCGTATCAGCTGTCTTCAACAAAAGCAGCCAAAATAATTAAAAATAAAGATAGTTACATCCGACACTCTCAGAAGACTCTAGTCGATATTCTCATCACTAAAATAATATTAGACACCCCAGAAAAACACCCCTAGTATATTTAACGAACCTCATCTTAATTGACTTCGAGTAAAGCAGCCAAAAATATTTCATATTGAAACTTATCATGTCAGAAACCTTACCAAGTCTTTCGTAGATATCCCCATCCCTACAATAATATTACATACCCCAAAAAAACCATCTCCAGTACATGTAACGTATCCAGTCTCAACTGCCTTCAACAAAAGCATACTGTGCAGCCTCAAAAACCCACCCCTCGTACATTTAACGAACCAGTCTCAGTTGCTTTCAACTAAAGCAGGCAAAACATATTCAAATTATAAATAGTTCAACCCAGACACCTTTCGAAGACTCTAGTCGATATCGCCATACCTACAATAATATGACACAGCCTAAAAAATCCACCCCTAGTACATTTAACGAACGCCGTCTAAGTTGCATTTAACTAAAGCAGCAAAAATAATTTCAAATTAAAAATTGTTACTCCAGACACCTTTCCAAGGCTCTATCAGATATCTTAATTCCTACAATAATATTGTACAGCATCAAAAAACACCTCTAGTACTTTCATCGAACCCTGTCTGAGCTTCCTTCAACTTAAACTGCTACAAAATGTAAAATTTTAAAGAATCACCCCACACACTTTTCCAACACTTAAGTAGATATTCCGATCCCTACAATAATATTCAAAAGCCATAAAAAAAGCACCCCTAGTACATTTAACGAATCCCGTCTCAGCTGGTTTCAACTAAAGCTGCCAACAAATTTCAAAGTAAAAATAGTGAACGTAGACACCTACCCAAGATTCTATTTTATATCGCTATACCTACAATAATATTCGACAACCCCATAAAACCAACCCTAGTACATTTAACAAACCCCTTCTGAGCTGCGTTCAACTAAAACGGGAAAAAATTTTGAAATGAAAAATAGTCATTCCAGGCTTTAGTTTATATCCTTATGTTCACTGTAACTTTTAGAAACCCCAAAAAATTACCCCTAGTACATTTATCAAACCTCACCTCAGCTGCCTGCAACTATAAGAGCCAACAAATTTCCAAATAAAAATAATCACCCGACACGTCTACTAAAGTCTTCTGAAGGTGTTTCGGGCGATTATTTTTAATGTGCGAAAAAGATCCTAGTCGACTAAATTTGACGACGCTCTAGTTCAAGCGTTTATCCTATTTTTATGTTCTATGTCAACATTTCTTCATAGGGTGTATGTTTGCCGTGAAAAATGATCCCTAAAAAAATATGTGGTAATTTTTAATACATCCGTATGCCAGTGAGAGACGATTGAATGACTAATTTTAATGACTAATCATCTAACTATAGGAATGGATCAGTCCTCATTTGCGCACGTATGTATCATAATATTTCCAAGATATATTTTTTATAAAAGTTTCATTTGAGAAAGAACAGTCGCGGCCTAAGTTTGACGACACTAATTACTAAGTTTGTTAATTATTAAAAAGTAATTCAAGTAAAATAAATTCTATTGCCAAGGACATCGTCAAAACCAGAAATGAGGTGGGAGATTGCCGATCTAATGGAATAAGAGAATGTGAAAAACATGCGCTGATAACTGCGCCCTCTTGGCGGATGGAACTAAGAGTTACTTTAAAGATGCACGTTGCGGGTCGGTAAATGATGAAAGTTAGCAATTTCTAAAATGATACTCGAGGAGTTACCATTAGCACAAACTGCAAACTGCACAATTATTTACCACCAGAGTCCATTATTTTTATTTATTATATTCAGATTATGTTACATTATGTTGTTTTTTATTAAAAGTGCAGAATTAAGAGCAACATTGTAATAATTAAGAACCAAATGTTACTATAATGTTAGACAATTACTTGACAATTAAAAAAAGTTACATACCCAGAAAACAAACGTATTAAATTGTTCATAAATATACTCAAACAAATGAGTGAGTGATTAAACAAAAACATAATAATTTTACTTTGTTCAAATAATTTAATAAAAAATTTGAGTAAGAAAAAATAGTTCATTATTTGACCGAATCCATTTCAAATCAGGCAGGTTCTACACTTGAAGTTGCAAAATCTCTCAGGGACAAAATATGTTGTTTTTTAGAGGAAATTAGGCGATACATATTTTTGAGATTCGTGAAAAAAATTTTTTTTACAGAGTTATGCGTATTTGAATTTTTGTCTTTGTTTAAAAAAAAAACCCAATTTTTTCTTTAAACTCGTATAACTTTTGAACTAATTGAGATATTTACGATTTCTTTTCAGATTCTGGTAGTGTATTTCTCAAAAAACCCACACTTATATTTTTTGACCATTTTTTGTTGAATTTGTACTATCATAAGGAAAATACCTTGTGAGTTTAATGCGGGCTAAATAACTTTTGTGGCCAGTAGAATTTTTTTTCATAAAATCGAATTTTCGCATTTTTCTTGAAAACAACAACAGCTAAAAAAAAATGTTGAGAAAATTGGTTGCACATTTAAAAAAGTTCTCTTACGCATTTATGATATCTTGTACTGCAACTTCAAGTGTAGAACCTGCCTGATTTGAAATGGATTCGGTCATTTATTTATATTTGAAATTTTGTCTCAAAAATATACATACGATTGAACATATTTATAATATAAATTATTTATATTATATATATAATTATGTATATTATACATTAACCGACATTAATGATTTCATTGACAAAGCAAGGTATGAAAAAAGAAGAGGACATGTTTGTTAGATCTTCAAAAGAGAATAATTAATTTTTATTTCTTGTCTTTTTAAAGCGTGACTTTTCAAGCGGGCTTTTTTCCAAAATGAATCCTATTTTTGTGCTTGTCCGAAGGTATTCGTTTTTTATTCTTGCCGTTCAATTTTTTTTTAAATTTCTAAGAATATTGTCAGTCACAGTCCAAATGTATTTCTTTTTTATTCTTGCAGCCTGTTTAAGTTAACTGTCTATTGATTAAGTCTATTAATTAATATTACGAATTTACTGCAACATCAATATTGTGTAAATCAAAGTTTCCAAATTAGTGATTTTATTTCATGATAAAATTTTTTCCAAATGTTTCTAAACATTATTGATAACAGAAAACATTTTAATTGCAAAGGATTTTTTTAATATTAGGAAATAATTCTGCTCTTAAAATTTTGCTACTGCAGTATACAATTTGTAAACTTTTTCACATCGGTAAATATATCATAATTTGCGAAATGTGTAAACTGTCGGTACCGGAAACCAAAATAGTTATCGGTACCGATAATGAGATTTCCGGGAAAATTTTCAATGATTGAGATTTTATTTTAAAACACACGAAATAGGATCTAGGAGATTTTAAGACAATTGAAAGATTTTTTAAGAAAACTGTATTATTTCAAAAGATATTTAGAATTTTTGAAAAGGTGTTAACATAAATTAAAATTTGAAAAATTTCAAACCATTTCAAACCAAGCGTACACTTTTGAGTATATCGAAAAAAAATTTAGAAGCTTTTTAAGAATTTTGAAAGAATAAAAAAATTTTCTTAAGATTCCTCTGAAAATTTCTACAAATCTCTAAGGTGTTAAGGCAATTTTTAAATTTTAATTTTTCAGCTTAAAAATTATTTATGAATTTTAGAAATTTTGAAGAGATTAAAAATAGTTATTTGAAATTTTTATTTTGTATTAAAAATTATTCTAATTGGAGAAAAAATTAATTTTTTTAACTCTACAGCTTTTCCATAGTCTGCCGAAATTGAAAGCCCTAGATTTTTTAAAACTTTTTTTTATCTTTTTGTTTTTTTATTTTGTTTTTTTTAAGGTTGACGCTAATAACTCAGTTATTGGTATACAAAATGGGGAAATGTGAAAAGTGTTAAAAGCTAACAGAACATTAGACACTTTTTAAATTAATTTATTTAATTTTAATCAATTTATTTACTTAATTTAAGTTTAAGTAAAGACCATTTAATTAGATAATATAAGAAGTGTCCAAGAAAGCAGTTTTAAAGAGCTGCTCTTCTATTTTTATTTCATTTGTTTGGGGAAGTATATTTCTCGGAAAATCTCCGCCGGTTCTACGAAGTAGAAGCGTAGAGGTGACAAGAATTGAGGATTCCCCTCCGCCCTACCAATGGCATTTCGCTACATCGTGCGAATTCAAAACAAAACCACACTTTGGAATTTTTTTTTTCGAAAAATTCTTTGTAAAAAATTTTGCTTTTCAAACATTTTTTTCAAATCAGTTTTTTTAAAAGTTTTTTTCAAAATTTTTTTTGCAAAAATAAAAAATATTTTGTTTTAAGATTCTGTTAAGACTTAAATTAACGTCTTGATAGGCTGCACTTTCACTCATTTTTTTGGTGTTAATTTTAATAACTTGAAAGAAGTTTCCTTAAAATATTTCGGATTTTTCTTTTAAAATTGTTTAAATCTTCAGAAATATTGTCTAAGCATTATTTTTTCCAAATATAAATTATTTTCAATTTTTAATCCATTCAATTGTTAAATTATTGTTAAATCTTTTCAAAACTTTTAAACCTTCTTATTATCTTTTAAAATGAGTCAAATTTTTCCTAAATTAGATTTTGATTTCAAAATTTTCGAAATATTTTGAAATATTCTCCAAGAATTAATTGTTCGAAGTAAAAAACATTTTCCATGTTTTATTCGTTAAATTTTTAAATTAGTTATAATTTTTTTCAAAACTGATTAGCCACGTATTTATTTTTTTAAATGTGTCAAATTTTTCCAACATTTCTTTTTTCAAATTTTGAAAAATTTGAAGAAGTTTCCTTACAATATTTTGGATTATTATTTTTAATATATATAGTTGAATTTTCTATAAAAATGAATTTTGAACAATGATATTTAGGAATTTTAGAAGCGTTAAAGTGAGTCAAAATATTTTGAAACTTGAAAATATTTACTAATATTTATAAAATATTTATGAAAAACAATGAATTTTCAAGAAATAGTTGAATTTTCTATAAAAATGACTTTTTAACTAAGAAGATTAATTTTGAACCAATAAGAAATATAATAATTACATTTTTAACCAAAAACAACGAATTTTCAAAAAATAGTTCAATTTTCAATAGTGGTGCCGTTCGATACGATACGTTCTCGTGATCGTGTCGAGATCGCGTCGGTTTTTTCTCGGGTCGGGATCGGGTTTTCGATACCCGTGATCGGTTTTCTCTCGGCTCGACTTTGGCTCGGAATGCGATATATCGACTCGGGATCGGGTCGGGTTTTCGATTCTCCTTCGCCAGATGTGGGTCTGTGACGTAGCGGTCCACAGAGGGTTGAAATGAAAAACGAGGTTCAAATTTTAAAAGGACATTTAGAACGCAATAATGCACCGATTTAAGATCATTTTTTTTTGGTACAATTCAGGACAAAATTTCATAGAAAGCGTTGTGAGTGTATATTTTACTTTTTTGTTTATTTAATTTTTATGTTAATGCAAACCGCAAAAAGTGTTGTTTTTTTGCATTTCATGTTTTGTCTCCTAGACACAATTTTTCTTATACTTCAAGTCACTTGGGTTCGATGCACAGCGGTATAACAAAGAAGGCAAAAATTGTTACCTTATAAAGCTCATTGTTAAAAGCAAATTTTATTAGCAAATAATCGACATGAAGAACTTTTGGTTTTCAAAGTATATTCTTGCTCTAAAATTGCTTGCTTTTATTGTTTGGATGATACGTGGCCATCAAAATTCAAGAATGAATGTTATTGACCAATTCTATAAACAAATTCTATAAACAAATGTACATCGCAGTCATTAATAGGCAGAAACCAATGCTTTTTTTGTACTCTTGTTGTAATGACATTACTAATAATGTTTTCTGGAAGAAATTTACCATCCGTTAATATTTGTTTATTTGATAAACGAAATATATAAACAAATGCACATTTTAGGCGTTTTTAAGCGAAACGAAATCAATTTTTCTTCTAATCTTGTTGCAATTATAGTGCCAATGATGTTTTCTAAAAAAATGTTGCCATGCATTGATATTTGTTCATTTTATGAACAAATTATATAAACAAATGCACATTGTAGACGTTTTCAAGCGCCAAAATATTTTTCTATGAATTTTTTTTTCCAAACATTATTTTTTTCATACAATTTTTTTGCAAATAAATTTTTTTCGAAACATTTTTATTAAAAAATTTGTTTTCAACACATTTTTTTCAACATTTTTTTTTCAACGAATTTTTTTTCAACAAACTTTTTTCACAAATTTTTCCACAACAAATTATTTTTTTCAACCATTTTAAAACCAATATTAAAATTATCTTCTTAAGTTTCAAAACTATATTTCAAATGAGTTGAAATTTTTCCTGATTTTTTTCTAATAGTTAAAAAAAATCAGGAAAAATTTCAATAATTGTGCAAAATTATAAAAATTGCCTTGAAATCTTCCAGAATCTTTTTTAACAATTTTATTATACTTTTTGAAATGTTTCAAAATGTTTTGGAATATTCGATTAAAATTCATTTTTCAAAATAAAAAATTATGCTGCAAACATGAACTGATTGATAAAAATATTTTGGTGTCAAAAATAATTTTTTTAATCTTAAAATATTTGTTTAAAACTCTTTACTATTGTTTTTATAATATTTATGCATATTCTGGGTTAAACTATTCAAAAAAAGGAATAGAAACAGAAAAAAATTTTATAATGTACCAGGACGTGAACCCATGACGAGAGAGTTTGCAGTCTGCAACTTAGACCATTGCTCCATCGTAGCTTGCTCGATTGTCCTGTAATTCAAACCGATGTTTCCTTCAACGAGTGCACGAGTTTCTTTCAACCCTTTTTTCTCATAAACCGTTTTCTATCTAAGTAAACGGTTTCAGCTTTTTCCATCTCAAATTAAGCCCTCTTCGCTCACAAAACATGATTAAAATCCGTGCCCCCGTCACGCGCACTCCCCTTGTAAGAAAATTAATTTTAAACCAATAACAAAACAAATAGAATAGTTACATTTTCAACCAAAAACAATGAATTTTGAAAAAATAGTGCAATTTTCAATCAAAAATTTTCAACAACAAAAAAAGGAATTTTTAACGAAATGGTCGAACTTATTTTCGACACGAATTCTTAATCTCCACCATTTAACGCTGCAGCGTATGAAAATAATTATTAAGACTTTGATTAATAATCTTCGAAATTAATTTTTTGAATAAAAAAAATGCCGTCATTTTTTTCAAAATTTCATGATTTTTTCAATTTTTCCAGAACTTTTTTTGAAATGTCGTGACTCTTTCAGGTCTTCTAGGGTTTGTATAAAAAAAAATGAATAACTTGTTCATAATTATTTTAGATCAAATTATGCTTCAATAAATTTTGCCAATTTCAACGAACGATGTCTTTTTGAGGAAAATAAAAAAATTTTCTTAAGATTTTACGATTTCCGGGAAACAGTGAAATGAAATTTTGGTTAAAAAATTATATATAATTTTATATATAATAAAATGAAATAACGTATATAATAGATTTAAAAATAAAACTTTAAATATAAACTATAGCGGACCCGACAGACGTTGTCCTGTTGTCCTAATTTATAAATAAAAAATTAATTAAATAAACAGTTTCCAGTGGACTGAATTGTGAATCTAAACCATTCTTGAATCCACTGGAACACACATAAAAAATTTCATCAAAATCGGTCCAGCCGTTTAGGAGGAGTTCAGTCACATACACACGGACAGAAGAATTAT